>JASDQU010373913.1:13866-38881 GCA_032191745.1 Picea mariana | reverse complement strand
ATGATATCATTGACCTTAGCCGACTTTTGCTAGAGAACGCTCCGTCTTAGCATGTCGTGTCATAACAATAGAATAAAGTAGAAGATGAAGTAGAGTTTTTAATATAAGAAATATTTTGGTTTGTGTAAGGTTTTCAGAAGTTCATACATACCTTTGTTCAAGAGACGGAATTTGTGGTTGATCTAGTGTCCAAGAGTTGCACTGGTTGGGAAAGTGGGTATTTTGGGCAAGCTAACATGTTAAGGGGCTTGTTCAAGCATGAGACAAAGAATGGGTGGAAGAACCCAAGAGAAGGGGTGCAACAAAGTGGTTGGAGTGCGTTGGCATGATTAGCACACTAAGGTTGGGGCACACCGGTCCAAAGAGACGTGATAGTTGACGGGTGCACAGGTTTGTTTGGGCGCACATGTTTTATGAAGGGGCATGACGATTTTCTTGGGTGCGATGGTTCACAAAGGGGCGTGACACACCCAAAGGATCTAACAGGGCGTGACACACCCAAAGGATCTAACAATTCGTGATGATGACCTTTGGAGTCCATATAAGAGAACAAGGGCTCACAACCAAGGAAGGAAGATTTAAAAAACAATGAGAGCAAGATAAACTATGTGATTATGAAATAGACTTTGACAAAGAGAGGCAAGCTCCCTCAAAGAGCCAAGTCACTCCACATGGGAGGACTTGTGTAGGCTTGAGGTGATCATGTGGACTGACTTGGGGCGATTTTCTTTGGGTTGAGTTTGGGGAAGTCTTGTCACAGGTCTCAGCGAGGAAACTATGAGACAGAACCACAGGGATATGTGAAGTTTTGTGACAGAGAAGAGATGGAGAGTTTGTGGTGGGCACACGTTTTGGGTGCACCACGAGAGTTGCGCAAGTGGTTACGACAAAAAATCTGCTTGGTCTAACGAATATGTGTATAAGTGTTTTAGTGAGGTGAGGCAAGTCGTGCGACTCTACCAAGTTGTAAAACTAATCTATAGTGCTCATATTGTAACTATCTCGCAATAATAAGACTTAGTCGGGTGTTAGACACGTCTCATTCTTCCCACAATATATCTGTGTCTCTATTGTTTGTTTCGCAAGTGTGCTCTTCATTTGATGGATGTATGCTTAAATGACTAAGTGTTAAATCTGTTAACAAATCATCTAAGTATACAAGTGACTTTCACTAGAGTAGGATTGTAACTTGTGTGTAGCCTAAAATGGAGTATGGCTATGTTGTAAGTGAAGAGGCATAGTATGGACGAAGTATCCTTAGTGTTGCCATGTAGCTAAGTGAGAACCATCACAGTGTCACACGCCCTGAAGAGGTGTACGATCGCAAGATTTGGACAGGCATAATATGGGGACGTGACATATGGTATTAGAGCTTGTTCATCACATATTTTGAAGAAGGGATAGTGATCCCTTCACCACTATCTCAACCATAGATGGTATCATAGCTTCAAGCATTCTCTACTAATACAGTGGTCACAGTGGATAGGGTGCAAGTGCAAAGATAGTTTAGTGGGAACATTCGCAGACTTGGTGAACAATTCGGTGGGACGAACTAGTTCATCGCAAAGACTTTGCATCAAGCTTACGACAAAGGTTATGGTTGATGGCATGGTGGAAGGTTGATCTGGGCATGCACCTTGTATATATCGAGAGCATAGTTTGTCATGAAATAAAGAACTTGGACAGGGTGTGTGATCGTAGAACTCATCATAGAGTTCATCACGGGAATTGTCACAAACTTGATACCATATATAATTTGGGCACAGACTTGGTTCATTTGATTTGTGATGGAAGTAAGTGTGAGACCTGGGTGCACACTTTGAGAATACCAAGCATAGAATTCATTGGGTAAACCCAACACTTGGGCAAGGCAAACGATCATAGGACTTGTTGCAGGACTTGTCATATATCTAACTGCAGAAGGGATAGTAGAAGTAAGAACAATGGGTGATTGTAGAAGTTATTGTGAAGAGGATAAATTATGGGTTGCAACAAGCAAAAGAACTTGAGTGGGTTGGATGACTTGAGGTGACCTAGAGAAGATTTGCAACAAGGAAGTTGGTTGGGCACATTTTCATCATGACATCTTAGTGTTGTGCATTGCTGAGAACAATGGTTGAGTAGAGTTATGTTGTTCGACAAGTGGGTCAGCCGCAACCTTCGGATGAGGTATCTCTTCACACACATAGTTACGATAGTTAGTTACTAGAAGTATGGCTTAGCAGTCGGGTGATGTGTGCATGGTGCCTTGAAGCGGAAGCAATCAATGTGGAGAGATGGAAAGATATTAGAGATGAGTTCATTTGATTCCATGGAAAGTTTGAGAATTAGATTTATTTCTGAAGTGGATAAATGGACTCATCCTTGTATCACAATGAAGGTGCTATTCAAGTTTTTGGAGTTTCCCATGGCGATTGAGGGGATTTCGTGTGGAGATTCGGTGGCTTGGGCAAGTGAAAGTCTGGGACAACAAACTTGAACCATGGGTACAACCAAGAATGTCGTTGGAAAGGTATGGTTAGTTTTGAGTTATTGCATTTCCTAAGTGTTTTAGCGAGTTCATTAAAGGGAATCGTGATGACTTGGTGACTCAAGAGTACTCATTTTCCATGGTGAAAACTAAAAGACTTGAGAGTGGCTCAAGTGGAGTACATTCAAAGAAGTCATGTAGTAGTTGGTACTCCTTGAATTGGGTGAATGTGTGGAGAGCTTGGGGCTACCTGATTGTATGACTCCAGTGGTGGACTTGGGTAGATTTGGATGTAGTCGTGGAGATGGCTTGAGGGAGCTGTCTAACTCTTTGATGAGGCACGTTGGACATGTCTCTACAATGAACTAGGTAGTGAGAGTTAAATGTGTCTATTTTGAGAGAATGGATGAGGTACCTTAGTGTGTTGGTGCCTTAGCCATAATTATTGAGTCATGCGATGACTTGAAAGTTGCGACAATAGCGCCAGAGTTTGGACACTTGCAAGAGGTACAAGGCAGCTTCATTCTAGGAGAGGGATGGTGTCAATGAAGAAGCCACTAGTAAATTTGGGTCATTTTGAGACAGTAATTTCGTTGCGTGCACGACGTTCTGTCATGGAGATGACAACGAATCTTGGGCCCCCCAAACGTCGTATCACGTGTTGTGGAAATTGCAATGACCAAAGTATATCATCACCTGCGAGACAACCTAAGGATGTAGTATCACTATCAACGCACAAAAGACATCTGAAAGATGTTGTTGCACGACAGATGACCGAAAGTTTTCCTCGCATGAAAGATGACTGAAAGGTGTCATCGAACGAAAGACAACTGAAATTTGTCATCGCACATGAGAAAACCATAGGTCGTCGCCCATGAGACGAATCTGGGTGATGAAGTTTCAATACCTTCAACGAATTATCAATACCATCAAAGAGAAAAGTTGTCGTGAGAGCGACGAGATCTAAGTATTTAAAAAAGAAAAATGAGATTAAGATTAGCAAAATATCTAATGCATTACAAGCCCGAATTTCCTAAAGAATTTGAAAATTATTGATATTCAATATGAAGGATATCTAAGATTACAAAGCGACATAAGATTATGAAATAGGGAAGACATGAAATATGATTAATGAAACCATATGCCCAAGAAGAAGAAAAAATAATTTAAGGAAGTGATAGGTGAGAAGGTTTTCAAGACACATGGTATGCCATATAAACCATATTTAATAAAATGGAGGGATAAAATTATAGAGGAAAGAACTTGATGTGAGGCAGGATAGAACCACTTGGTCATGTTACACTCTCCTTCCTTGTGGATCGGACTTCAATACATACATTAATATTGACATTAAAGGAATGAACATGAACCCACACAAAATATGATAAATTACTATTTCAAATTGATCACATATGTAAAAAATACATAGTCGATAAACTAATTGTTACTTGAGTCACCAACCTAATTCTTTCACCATAGTTAATGTGGATTATTATTTCCCTCTACCCCCTCTCAACTATAGATCCCTAAGGCATATGTCATCATCTTAACACCCAATCATAATGCATAAAAATACAATATCCAAACATAGCATAAAATATTTTAATTAGGGCGTATGTTAAACTTTAGGAAGGGAGAAAAATCAAGCCATGTAGGGTCATTTCAATCCAACAACGCCAAAACTATATGTCCCCCATAGAAACATAATTCTTTTTTACTTTCTAGACATCGTAACATATATGAAAATTTAGGGAGGCATGCATCATAGGAGATGCGACTTGAAACACACTGAATACAAGAGTTAATATTATTGACAACCTATGTCCTATACTGCACATAGCCTATTAAGGATGTTCAAGTTTTAAAAAGTGATGAAAATACAACAAATATGACCAAGTCCATGCTTTTATTTCTTCCTCAAATGAAATAATCTTTCGATTACACTCATAGAATTTCTTGAAATATTGGAAACATTATGAAAAAGGTTGGACTAGTTTTACCTAGCCTTTCCCCAAAGTTATCAAAACTCTACAAGTGAAAGATGAAATCAAAATATGAAGAAAAATGAGCAAGCATTGGGTAAAAATTTACAAGTTTTACCTTGCCTTAGGAAAATTGATTAGGATAGCATAACAACTATTTATACTGTTCTATTAGGAAACTATTAAGAGTTAAAATACATCAAATTTTGAGCTAGCTAAGATCATAGCTCAAAGGTCATGTTATTTAGACACTCATGTTCTCACTGTGCCTTGGGAGACTTGCATTAAAAACTTATAAATATTTGATTCCCTAGTTCATCTACTCATAGAAATTCAATGATCCATAACACTCTCCAAATCATTGTCCCCCAAAAGGGGATGAATAGTAAAAACCCATTAGTATCCCATTAGTACAACATTTCTATCACTCAAGGAAAGGAATTCCCTACCCATATGGGTGCCAACTCACTAATGGATAGATACCTTACCTTTCTCTTTGATCTCCTAAAACATTGACTAATATTAATCAAGAATGTTAAAGGTGCTAGCTATTGTTACTTAGGAGTTCAACATAGCTCTAGGTTATAGGTGCATGTCTGTATTTATTTCCATTTACAAGTTCTCCATTTATACCCCTAATCTTAAACTAGTCAAGGAGATTGGTGAGGGAATTTGAGATGACATTTACGGAAATCTCCTTTGCATTACATGTATTTTAGCTTCAACATTCTAATCACTTAGGCCCACAAGTTTTTATTGGTAAGGGGAATTTGATACAAGAGCATTGTTGATAGGAGAAAAAACACTTGTGCATCTAGGCAGAAAAGGAGAGTATGTGCGAACATGTGTTAGATTTGGCGTATGTGTGCAAGGTAGCAATGAGTAGGATCCAAACAAAATATATAGGGGGAAGTCAACACAAATGAAGGTTGGGAAAGGCATAACTAAGGATGGTGCACAATAAATAGGTTCAAGGGTAGGATGCATAGAACAAGGTTTCACACATGAAGGTGTGAAATGTAGTCGAAGGGATTCATGAGGAATACCGATAGTAATTTATAAAACCATCAAGAAGGAAGCTTTTACAACCTACATATGGATGTGTTATTTATATGTTAGTGGTGTTGACATCTATAAAGGTACATATCTTGAAGGATTTTAGGTTGTATGGCATCATCAATGAGGAGACTCATACAAGATGACTTTATTATATGTAACAAATAATAATAATCGAAGAATCCGTAACTAATTTGATCAAAGTAATTAACTTTTGAGAAAGAAAACATGGTGAACTTACCTAAGGTCCTATGTTCTAAGTAGATCCACAACTTGAACTTATTTCACTTATTCTTCATTGCTTCTTATGAAACCTACAAAAACTTGTGCACACAAGACTACAAGAAAAATTAGTTATACTGATAACTAAGTAATCAACTTGATCAAATGTAGAAAGATTCATTGTGATTAATATTCTAAACATGTGAGGATTCGACAATGATGAATCACATATCATGAACACTATATATCAAAGGAATGTCCATCTCAGATGCAACGTCCTGAATAAACTCCTCTTGGTTTCAAGAATTATTTATTGGAGCCCTCTGATCTTGGAGCAAACCTCCCTCAATCTAAAGGAGCAACAACTAAGTCGACATTGACTATGTTGTTGCTCTGTTGGATTGAGAGAGGTTTTCTCCAAGAATAAACGACTTCAATAATTTTTTCTCTTTTGAATAGGGCCAACCACGTGAATGTGGAAGCTCCTATGGCCCCTCCACCCCCCTCACATCTCTCTCAATTCCCCAATACCCAATCTATATTCTAATAAAAAAATGTGCATTAAAAATATTCAAAAGTGATAAAAAGTGATTGTAAAGCTATAAATGAGGTTTATCAATCAAATGCATATGTCATAAAAAAAAGTTTTTATAAATGAGATTTATCATCCAAAATATGTTCCAAATATACTAGATATATAATATACATCAATATGTCTTATAAAATTATTATACATCATAAGTTTCTTTTAGTCTTCTTTAGTTTTCTAGTCTAGTTCTTAAGTAAGTCATGAGCCTCCATGTCTTCTTTTTCTAGGGGCTCTTCAACAATTGATGTTGCTTTAGTCCTCTCACGTCGAGCATGCCTAGTCTCCTACCCATGGCGTGGAGGTTGATTTGAGGGGCCATCTCCTACAAAAACAAAAAGTATTAAATTTATATGGCTAATTTTTAGATATTATTGAAGTAGTTCATTAATATTAAAAAAACCTCTGAAATGTGCTTATTTAGATCCTCTAATCATTTGTCTCCTTCATTGACCATGCTCAAGGCCTTTATACCCATCCATCGTACACAAAATATCTTAATGATTCCCATATCTCACCAATCAACCAATGATCTTAGTTTGAATGGTGGTTTGAGGCATAATTTAGGCACCAAGGACATATAATCTTAATTTTGGGTTCAATACTTGAGATCTATCTCTTGTTTGTAAAACCTCTTAATGGTACCTATATCCTATTGAAGGACAAAGGTACTTTCTAAAGGTTTTTGTGGGTTTAAGAAATATTTCCCATAAGAACTATAAGATTCATTTATGAATTAATAACCTTGTTTTACCTCCCTAATCATGGTTAAGGCCTTGATACCTGTCCTTTTACAAGAATTTGAGTGATCCTTGCTCTAGTTTGTCTCAATGAAAATATAGCTCCAAATAAGGGGTACAACGACCATACCTAAGTAGAAAAATATTACATTTTATTTTTTGTTCGAAGGGGTTCAATTCACCTTTTAAAGATTGCATATTTGGTGATAGTGTAACTGTCTTTCTATGCAAAACCTGGGTATCTTTGGGTTCCATTTACTCCCCAAAAATAGATCTATATGTGATATGTGTTAATGAATTCATTCATGATATGAACACATAATTGTGAGAGAGTTACTCAATTTCCAAAACTGCAGAATTACAAACTCATGTTTTTGTCTTTACAGTAACAATCTTATTCGTGGGTTGTGCACATTCACTATATACATAGATTTGATGATTATGAAATTATGATTGAAGGTTTCTCATCCCTTACTAGTGGCCAATAAATTAACCCCAACCTATTGATCATTAATTCTACCACTAAGGGATGTCAAAGCATGTTTTCTTAATTAAATAGTCAATATATTGTTTTTCCTTGTATACAAGATCCTTGCTGAACATTCCTTGATCATGGGCACTCATGGGCACAGTGGTTTATTAGAGAAATCAAGGGAAGTGTGAGTGAACATTATTCCTATGACACTATGTTCCCTATTGTGATGGTAAACGAAAAGGTATTTTAAATATAGATATGAAGACTTGATTTCAAGGGCATTCTAAGCAAAAACTTATACATTTTTGGATGAAGCCTTGTAAAGAATTCAAATTCTTCTCATGTATCTCAATGAAGAAAATAAGTCCAGTTGGAATCTACTTATTAAATAATTAAGATATAAGTAATTTATGGGTATATTTCATACGGTATTAGAGATCGATTACAACACTAGGGGTTGTGTGGGCTCAAGGAAGTAAGTGACATATGTAATTCCACTTCAGATTCTTCCTTTTAAATTTAGAAAATTGCTTCCATGGTCAAGTTCATGGTCATCCAACACCACTAGTTGACATTGCAGAAAAAGCATTTCTAAAACCATAATTGTACCTTGTTTCAAAAGAACTAAAAATAGTTGGGAATGTGAAGAAACTCCAAGTGAGATTTGGCCCTTCAACTCATCTGGGAATGATATTTTTAGAGCTTCCTAAAAGTTTGAATTGTTGTTGCAAATTAGGACTATTGACATCATTTCTCTCCCTATAGGTTCTTTTAAATGCAACCAAATATTCTTGTATGCCAACAAGGTGATTTATGCATCCTATCATATGCACTAACTAGACCAATATTCCATGTTTAAATCCTCATATAGTTTTATGGTTTGTACATTGCAAAGGAATATAGTTATGTGTGGTCCTCTTGATAGAAAGAAATATGGCTTGAGGTCTCTATAATGATCATTATTACAAAATACATTGTTTAATTTCTATTGAATGTGTGCCCTCATGTAGCATAATGATAATCATATTGTATAAAAGGTGAGGCAAAATCCAAGACGTGCATTTTCCATTCACTGATGGGGAGCATGGATCCTCTTTGAGTGCTTTGGGATTGACAAGAAAACAAGAAGCATTATTTTGGAGTTAATATGAATTAATTTGCAGATATTTTGAGTAAAATGTGACCACATAATACTAATTATGTTTGAACAATGCAAAACATAATTCGTTCATCTGTTGGTTGAACATTAAAAAAATCATAAAAGAGAGTAAAACATGTGAAAATAAGAGCCTTTAAGGCCTTCTAAATATTAGCCAAATCCCTGAGCAATGTTTTAAAGTCATATTCCAATTCCCCGAGCAATGTTTTAAAGTCATATGCATGTAATCTCTTTTTACCTTTTCAACATATTTTTTTTTTAAGAGAATTTCTAGTTGTGGGAAGTGATTTTCAGTTTAGAATTGAAATTCATGTATGTGTGGATAAATAAATAAGACCCGATTTGCATATCTGTAGGAATTGGGGATGCAAAAGACTTGATTGTTTCTTTAGACCAAGCCATCAGATCTACATTTGTCTAATACCAGTTGATTAATATACTATTTTAATCTTACAATCCTAGGGTTGAAGGTATGTATTGGAGAGCATAATTGTACTTAGTACTAGACTATGTTGTAAAAATGTTTGTCTATGTACTATTCTACAATGATGCTTTTATTGTTTATTAAGGTTTCAATTTTTGAGTCTCTGGGCTGCATTTTGGCTTGTTCTTGTTTCAATTCATATCTCAAATGAAGCTTTAAAAACAATGATTATGCCAATGATAAGGAAGTAAATGAATTGAAATTACAGAAAACAATTTTGAGTAATGTGTTTGTAGTAGGTACCATATTCTAGGCATGGGGTTCCTATCCATTGTTGTATTAATCTTAAGCTTCTTCTCCCAATAATATATGAATGCTTCAATTCTCATTGATCATTTGTGTTATTTGCATATTGTAGAGATTAATGCCGATCAAGAATTTTGTAAGTCTTGGTAGAAGAATTTGTTAGAGAACAAGAGTTATTTTTAGATTTTTTAAAATTCTATTTAGGATAATATTTATATTCTTTCCCAACATAATAATTTTTTTAAAACAATATATATAATTTAGTTGCATTTTTTTTATCGTTTTCCTAAATTTTTTACCCAAGGGATGAAAATGATATATATATATATATATATATTATTTATTTATTTATTCTGTTTACATTATTCATGCATTTCAAATAGAAAAATGATATATCTGTAAGTCATCCGGTTATGGTTTTTTCACTGAACTATTACATTAAAGAAATGGGGGGGAGAGTCCATAAATATAATGTCTGAAGGACAAATAATATTTGATAAGATTGAATGATATAATGATGATTGAAAGGTGTCAAGAAGACTCCTTATATAATGCTCAAGAGACACATAAATGCAAGCGATGCAATTATAGATAATACTATTTCTTATAATTAATAATATAATTTATTTTCATTACGAATTCCTACTCCAAAGGATGGAAGTAGGGGAAAGTGTGAGATCCAAGAACTAGTTTATTTACGCGAGGGTGAAGTCAAGGGTGTCTCGACCTTCTTTGGTAGGCCATTTTGATGCCAGGCATACAAAAACCCCTGTTGTTTCTTATGTAGTGACAATTGAGAGCCTATTTTGGAAGTCACAAACATAAAGTTAAAATCCTCTTTGAAAAGAAAGTTGTACTGAAAATTCTTACAACTTTCTAGAAAGGGAGAATATAGTTCACTGAATTTCATTTGAAACTAGCTCTATTTGAGATCAAAATGATATGAAATAAATTGATGTGGTGGGGAGAATTTGTAGTCAAGTTCAAATATTAAATAGAGGATATTTTACTGTGGGTCCTTATTTCTTTAATAGGATAGGTTTTTTTATGAAATAATGGTATGTGGGTTTTAACCTATGCCAAACCCAACTTATTTCAATAGCATGAGATTGGGTTAGATTATAATTTCATTGGAGTGGTGGGAAGAAGACTTCTTTTGGTTTACAAGGGACATCTCTGGAAAAAAATTTACAAAATTTCAGTCAAGAAGAGGAAATTTTCTAAATAGCTTCCTACAGAATAAATTCTATTGAGATTGATTTAGAAAAAGCCTTTTCTATATGCCATTTAGATGCAAGATATAGTTAACCATGATGACATAATTCCATCAATTTCTCCCCTATCCATTGTTTGATACCTATCCCTAGTGCACAAAACCTCATTTGTCACCCATATCTCACTCTAAGGAAAATTGAGAGTTGTGATCATAAATGATGGCCAAAGGTAAGTTAAAATTAATCCATATCCTATTGAAGGACAAAGATACTTTCTAAAGGTTTTTGTGGGTTTGAGGAATATTTCCCATAAGAACTATAAGATTCATTTAGAAATTAATGACCTTGTTTTCCTTCCCCAAACATGGTTAAGGCCTTGATACATATTCCTATTACACAAAAAATCCTAATGACACCCTTATCTCACTTGTATGAAAAAGATACATTTTAGACAACTTGTGTTGTAATTCAAGGACTTGATCGTTTCCCACTAACAAAAAAATATTTTTTTAGCATTTAATTCCCAATATTTCTCCCCCAACTGTGGCTAAGTCCTTGAAACCCATAATTGATGCAGAAATGTCATAATATATTCATATCTCACTTAAAGGACAAGGATGACCTATATACGAAATGCTATATGCATTATGGTGTTTTTTATGGCTCTTGTTCCCTAAAGTATTCATCTAGGGTGAAAGGGCCTTATTTTCCTACCTCAACCATGAGCAATACCAACTTAAGACCCATCCCTATCATGTAATACCTCATAATGGTACCTATATTCCACTTAGGGGATAAATATCACCTCTAAAGGCCCTTTGTCATGGTTTGCACTCATGTTCATGGAAAATGACCCACATAGATCCCTTTATGGTGTAAGGAACTTATTTTCATCCCTTGGCTATGTTTAAGGAATCAAGGCCCATCCCTACTATACAAAAATTCTTGATTGCATCCATATCCCTCTTATATGCCAAAGATACACTTCAAATGTAATGTTATGGTTAGAGGTCTTGATAATGGCTCATTAGGTTAAGAACCTTAATTATGGCCTAATTCCATCAATTYHTCCCCTATCCATTGTTTCAGACCYRTCCCTAGTGAATACAACCTCATATTGGCACCCATATATCACTCTAAGGACAATTGAGAGTTTCAATCATAAATGATGGCCAAAGGTAAGATAAAATTACTCCATATCCTATTGAAGGAAAAAGGTACTTTCTAAAGGTTTTTATGGGTTTGAGTAATATTTCCCATACGAACTATAAGATTCATTTTGGAATTCATGACCTTGTTTTCCTGTCATAATGATTCTCATATCTCACTTAAAAGACAATGATGACCTATATACGAAATGCTATATGGATTATGGTGTTTTTTATGGCTCTTGATCCCTAAAGAATTCATCTAGGGTGAAAGGGACTTATTTTCCTCCCTCAACCATGACCAATACTAGCTTAAGACCCATCCCTAGCATGTAAGGCCTCATAATGGTACCTATATTCCATTTGGGGGCTAAATATCACCTCTAAAGGTCCTTTTTCATGGTTTGTGCTCATGTTCATGGAAAATGACCCACATAGATCTCTTTATGGTGTAAGGAACTTATAAATAAATAAATTGAAGTAAAATAATCATAAAAAATGAAATCTTTTGAAAACAAAAGTTTAAACAAGGTGATATATCATAAAATAGAAAGAGAAGCAATAGATATTCCTAGAAACATAGTCTTTATTAGTAGATGTTAAGACAACCAAAATACATAATCCTAAGAGACATGTTATGTGATTCCATTAGACACAAACTCAATACTAATTCTTACTAAGGAGAATAGACATCACATGCTAATTAATCTAGGAGTCAATCATGCAAACAAACCTTCTTAAAAAGAAGCACTAGTTGGTGATGGAATCCAACATCACAGGATCAATGTGCAAAGGGGATGAATTTTGGTAGGTGGGAAAGTTACGTTGACAACCTGCTTAACAAACTAACGCCTTGTCACAAGCTGCCTCACCGAGTAGTGGGAAACCCTCCAAGGAGTTTGAGTGAGTCGAGACAACGTCGATCCTTGGTACAACACCACCTTCCCTATGTTTTCACCTTGGGTAGGAAGTCTAAAATATTATGGCCTCTATGGTACCACCTACTATACCAAAGCAGAGGGGGGATAGTCAACAATCCAATTTACACGCAAGGGCAGGGTAAGTAAGCCCAAAACCACTTTGAGAGATTCCTCATAGATATGGGTTGCTCCCAAGTGATCCCCGTAATACGTGCAACCATTTCACCAAGACCAATAAAGTAGGGTGGATTACTCTGTCAACTCTAATGTGACCTTGTGCTTGAACCTTGTGTTCGAAGGGATTCCTAAAGTCAGTGATATAAAAACTAGATTTCACTCCCTAACTGAAAGATTTATGTTTGTTGAGCAGGTTTGGAAAGTTTTTCAAACAATCCTATTCCAAATATCTACACCTAAGCTAAGATGGGTTTGAAGACACATAGAAAAGTTGTTATACAAATTTTGAGCACTCTTCAGTTGACAACCTCATCTTTAGCAAAACTTGGGAGGAGCACATGCGGCATATTCAACAGGTTTTGAGCACTCTATGGCAGCACAAGCTATATGCCAACTTGGAAAAATGCTCTTTCGACATGAACAGGGTCCAATACTGGGGCTACATTGTTGATGAGCATGGGTTACATTTTGATCCAAATAAGATCCAATTCATCCGTTACTGGCCAACCCCGACCAGACTAATCGAGCTTCGAAGCTTCTTGGGACTGGCCAACTTCTACCGAAGGTTCATGTTGGGATTCTCCCATATTTCATGGGCCCTTATCCAAGTGGCGAAGGGTGTTGGAAAGGCCAAGTTCACGCTGGGGAAGGAACAACAATGACCATTCAATGATCTAAAGCATCGCTTTTTCTCATCTCCAATACTTTCCTTACTCAATCTGTAGTAACCGTTTGAGATTGAGACTGATGCATCTGACTATGTTGTAGGTGCAGTTCTCACTCAACACGGTCATCCAACAACATACCATAGTGAGACACAATCAGATATTTTCCAGAAATACCTCACCTATGACAAGGAAATGTATTCCATCGTCCGATTCTGTCGCTAATGGAAACATTACATTCTGGCAAAAGAGATGATCATCCACACTTATCACAAGCCCCTATAGTTCATGCAGACACATGGGAAATTACAGAATGACCGCCATCATAAGTGGTCCACCTACTTGCAACAGTTACATATCAACATCAAGTATAAGACAAGGATCTCAAATCTTGTCGTTGACTGCCTCAGTCAACCTCCCATGGATTCCCTCACCACTGTGCTCCATTCCTGTGGACATGAGGCATCTGAGTGGCCCCAACTTTATCAACAAGATCCGGACTTCCCCACCACCTATCAAATCTTGGGTACATGCACAATTATCACCGAATTTCACATTCAGGACGAACTAATATTCCATCTAGACCATCTCTGTTTTCCTACAAGAGAGCATGAAAAGATTATTTGGGAAGCCCTCTACAGTCGGATGGCAGGACATTTTACATGGATAAAATTGTGGTCGTTCTTCATAAAAAAATTTATTGGCCAAAACTTTGACATGATGTCATAAAGTATATCAAATCTTGTACTGCCTATGCCATTTCCAAACCATCCATCAAGAAGCAAGGTTTATACACCACTCTTCCTACTCTCGAGAAGCCTTGGGAATCCATCTCAATGGATTACATGCTTGGCCTTTCATCCACCAAGCAAGGCAATGACAACATATTTGTGGTCAT
The DNA here is from genome assembly GCA_032191745.1 of Picea mariana. NCBI lineage: Eukaryota > Viridiplantae > Streptophyta > Pinopsida > Pinales > Pinaceae > Picea > Picea mariana. The sequence continues at coordinate 24,439 of JASDQU010373913.1, read as the reverse complement.
TGATCGGTTTTCAAAGATGGCCATCATCACATCCTACAAGAATAATATCACAGCGACAGATACTTCCAAGCTCTTCTTCGAATGAGTGTGGGTCCATTTTTGGATACCACATACCATCATCCCCGACCGAGACAACAGGTTCCTCAACACATTTTGGTCGAGTCTCTAGTCATTGTTGGACACCAAGCTCACTAAATCCACTTCTTTTTGCCCCCCAAAAAATGACCAAACATAGGTCGTCAATCGGATGATTTTTAACATCATGTGCATGTACAACTCTAAGAATCCACATACATGGGATGCGATTCTCCCCTATGTTCAACATATTTACAACAAGGATCTCCATATCTCTACTGGCCATAGTTGATTTCAGCTGGGGCTAGGATTCCAACCCTTGGGTCCCATTGATGTTGCACTACCTCTTGCCACCACATAGACAAACTTTTCCCATGTTCAGTCTAAGACTGAAAAATCCACCAAATTCATTGAGCGGATTCATCACATCCACCAACAGCTCTAGGAGATTTTGCAGAAATCCAATGTTAAGTACAAGCAATGCCATGATCAACATAGGGTATTGCACAAGTTTCAGGTTGGAGACAAAGTTTGGTTACATTTGCAGATAAAGCGTCTCATAGGGCCCCATCGGAAGCTCCACCCACTTCATTATGGGCCTTACACTATCACCAAGGATGTTACTAGCAATGCTTTTGAGTTCAACACTCCACCCTTCCTTGGTCTGCACCCAATGTTCAATGTGGACCTCCTTCGTCCATATTTTCCACCATTATTGGACACCTCAGAGATCACAGATCATTTGAAACCAACATAGCTCAACCCTGATTGCATGGCACAAACATCCACTGATCATATAGTGGATAGAGAGGTCAAGGGAACTCGCCAACAAAGCTTCCAGCTTTATCGGGTTGTCAAGGCAGGGAAACTCCTCCACCAAGGCAAGTGGCTCACTCGGGGCCAAATCCAGTATAAATTTCATCACCTGATGGGGGAACTCAATGCAATGGAGACCATTGCTTCCTAAGGGGGTAGGATTGATCTAGGTGGATATCGGTAGCCACCTACCTATTCCAACTAGCTCCTCTTTTCCATTTTTTGTTCAACATGTTCTTTTGTACTTCTTTGTAATTGTGGGTTCTACACTTCTAGGACTATCTGAATCCCTACACATATTCTAGGTGGATACTTGTGGCCTCTCACTTAATTCAACTGGCTTCTTTTGTATTTTTTCATTTCAACACATCTTGATGTACTTCTAGGGCTGCTGTGGATCCCTAAACATCGTTTTTTTGGCTAGCCACAGTCAAATTGTAGACAGAGTCAGAGTTTGATGGTGGAATGTGTATTTCTCTTAAAGAAATTTCCAACAGGCTATCACATGCCTAAAACGGAGGTTGTATGCAAACGTTACGACCACAGGGAGTTGAGGTACCAACTTACCCATAGGGGGCCACATGAATTTTGGCGTTTCACCTTATAGGGTTAGGTTTTTGGATGTTTAGGGTTTTGGAATTCATGAGCAATATTAAAAAGGAATTTGGAGCCTCATTGTAATCATTCTTATCAGATGGATGTGCATAGCAGCCACATCTCTTCTCAGAGGTAACTACTACCATTCAAGCAAGTCTTTTAGTTTTGCAGTTTTACAGTTTCAGCCTATTTCATTTATTCAATAGAAGATATTGTTCACTGAATATATGTGTTGTTATTCATATCTCTCTGTTTATTGTATTCAATTTGTTAATCAGTTCGTTCCGCTCCTAAATCTGGATCATAGGTCCTCATGATAGCATCCTGCAATGTGATTGGCCTAAAATCCTTCACCCAATCTTGCAAAGGTCCATCTAAGCCCTCCGTGAATAACATCACCAACCTCTGCTCAGAAATATCAGTCACCATGATCACTATCCTCGTAAAATTTGTGATATATGCCTCTGATGTACCTAACTTCCTCACATGCACCAACTCCCTAAAGTGGATCTCAGGATCCTTGTTATCGAACCCGTCCATCAATATCTAGGTGAAATCTAGATATGAGGTGATGTTGGAATGCCCTAATGTCACAATCCCATGGTACCACCACTCATGAGCTTCTCCTTCCAAGTGTAGGGTGGATAACTTAATTTCCTTTTCCTTTTTCATTGGGTTAAGATGGAAGTAAGTGTCCAACAGATGTACCCATGATCGGGATATGCACATGTCAGATCCGTTAAAGGATGAGATATTCAACGTCCCTATATTGTGCATAAGATCAAAGTTTTGTTGGTTTTGTGCTATCTTAGGTTTGTTCCTCATATTGAGGTTGCAGTAGTCATGGTAACAAATATTTACCTAGATCTCATCCTCTAATGCCTAGTACTCCTTGAAGTATGTGGTGACCTCGTCAACGAGGCCTTATTGTCCCTGTGGTCCTGTAGCCTTCTCCTCAAATAATGGTGGAAATAGTGGCTTAGGTATTTTCCTGCTTTCTATCTGGAGGATACTATGTGCTGGAATGTGTGTATTTCTACCCACTGTGCGATTCCTACCTCTTATGTAGTTTCCCTCCTCATATTTCCCATTAGCACCTCTAGGGTTTTGATTTGCCTGATTGCTTGTAACAAACCGTGTTAGGAGTTTTTTTAATTGATCCTTCCCACTGACTACGTGTTGCTGCCCCTTGGCTATGGTCTCTAGTAGCTATAATTTCATGTCCTCATTATGGTCTCCCTAACTCCTTCTACTTCTACCTCCTCTTACGATTTTGATCCTGGGATGGGTTGTAACCCATGTCTTCTAGTTCTACTATAAGTGGAAAACTTCTTTCCTTTTGGAATCAATGCATCAAGAAATCACATGCTAGAAAGACCACCAACTCTGATACCACTGTAATATCCCCAATAGAGATATGCTAGGATATTTATTCTTCGTTGTCAAATTTATGTGTTTCAATAGAGTTATGGGTTTTTGTCAAACAATTGCATCACATTTGTTATGATTTTATAACTTGATTGGAAAGTTTTTACAAACATATTGCATGCATTCTACTCATATACATTTTTTCAAACATATAACATATAACCAAAATACACATGGAATAGAGTAGACATCATGAAATTTTATTATGGGTGGAAACATAAAAATACAAAACCTCATATTGGGTGTTATCGCAGCTACATTACAATACCAAAACACATAAGCAATATTAGAACCTATAAATGATGCCACTCTCTCTCTACTAAAACAACTTCTCTGATTCAAACCCTCTCCAAGAAATCCTATAGGGATCCTTCATCTACACTGCTTTGTAACAGAAGGTATTCGCCCCCCTTCCAAAATACTCTAGCATCCTTAATGTCCCCTTTAGCATGCCAAAAAATCCCTCATGGCCTATCAAACAAGTCACAACCTCCTCTAATCTCCCCAGCCTACTCTAAATCCCCCACGAACTCTCATGAGTTAGCTAGGAATAAAATCGGCCCCTCTAAGTGGCTTCTCCAAGTGCCACGATCTTCCAATAAACCCTCACAGGTTCTCTATATGCCCACATACCTGTAAAAAGGATAAATCAATGCTTCAAGATGGAACCACAAACCTCCTATGTAAATCATTGCACCCTCAAACTACATGCAAACTAAAAATGGTACTCTAATGGAAATATTGAATGGAACCCCTTCCTGTCTAGTAAGGTGGATATCTGACCACCAAAACCAAACTAACAGTGGAAAGGTTTTGTCAATACACCAACGAAAACCTTGGCTCTAAGAGCACTCCAAATAAGAGATCAAAGCATAATGCCAAAGTGAAATGCTACCCCTCCTTTTATTCGTATTCCATTCCTTATATAATGTTCCCCATTTTTTCCAAAATAAAACATGACTCTTATTTCCCCTTTAATATTTACTTAAACATTAAAAGTCATTTTTTTTTGTTTGTTAATTTGTGCGGAACCTGTTGTCTACGCGATTAACCTGTGGCTTGAGAAACCGCGACTCAGGGGCATCTAAGCCGTCAAAATCACCCGGGGATCGCACCCGACCTGAGCCACACCAACCCTTAACATGGTTGGATTTTTTGTCCCCACAAGTTTCGAACCGATGACTTTAACATCACGGAGTGGCTTAACAACACACTCCGTCACCGACTGTCCTACACCTTGGGGACATCATTAAAAGTCATTTTTAATGTTTAAGTAATTAATAATTTTATTTTGATTAATGTCACTCAGAAACATAACTCTTCGTATTTGAGTGACATTAAATAAATACCCTTGACTCCCTTTCCTTAAGTGACTATAGCCTACGAGAGTCAAGTAGGCTATTAATTCATCCTTTGTGACTATCAAGTGCAGGGGGACATCAAATGATCGACCAACTCTTCACTAACGTGGAAAATATGATGATGTGGTGTGAAATGTAGATGATGACATGGAATGACATGTCATCTTAAGGAACCAACTTGGTTGACATGGAATGAAACATCGATGCTAGCATGGAATGACACATCACCCTCCTCTTTCCTTCATCGGTGATCGAAAAATTATCTTGGAAGAATTTGAACATTGCACCGATTCTGTAAACACATGATCATCAGTGATAAAAAAATTCCTTTGGGTACATGGAAACTTCTGCCAAATTCTATTGATCCCTGACCATCGACCATCAATGATCGAAGATTTCTTTTTGAAGCAGGAACTCCTTCACAAAAATATTTCAATCCCTGATCATTGGCCATCGACGATTACATATTTATTTTTAGTATAATCAACTATTTTCCAAACTCGTCGATTCAACCATGGGCCATTGAAAATTTTGTGGACAAACTTCAACACTTCGAAAAAATCGACCAAAACCTAGGTGAATCTGGGTCGTCAATCTCCCACTCAAGATGATATTAATCGTCAATTATTCTCCAACCTTCCAATAGACGAAATGAATCTAGACTATCGATCTATTTCAATTTCTCAACCTTGCAAATTTTAAATTTATCAAAATCAATCTCATCCATTGATCTCGCGATCAAACAAGATCTCGATTTATGATTCGTTGAACTCTTCCTAGTGTTACAACAACCATTAGAATGCAGGATTTTCACCTTCCAAGATGAATTCAACACTACAGCCTACAGATTCACGCTCTAGATCATGTCTTCAGCTTCCTTGACACATTCAAACTCAAATATTTCCCATGAATTTGGGGATTTTCTCTCTATTTTCTCTCTGTTTTCCCCCAATTTCATCACAAACAAATATGTAACATCGAATTTTAGTCAAATTCATATTAGTTCTTGGCCCATACAGGCCCAATGTTTGAACCAAAATCTATGATACCATAATGTAACGTCCCCTAGCCCAGCTGAGGAAAATTACAGTGTAGAGAAACTCATAAAATAAAATTTATGCTAACTAACTGATTTCTTGTAGCTTATCCGCTACGAAATAAAACCAAATTTAACTATTCTCTGATACCATTTATTAGATGCATCTGTAGCATGCTAAAATCATACATGAATGCAATAAATAATTTTTTACACAAACATATAAATCATTGTCAATTACAAAGCTAATGCATAGATAATAAACTCATAATACAAACAAAAGCAAGATACAACACTTTTCTTTTATTAATATTTGTGCAACCAGTTGCTTGGGATAACTAGAGAAGTAGAGATTATGGTTGGGTGGAACGTCCGTTATCTGCAACCCGGTGGTGTAAATATGGATAAAGATGAGTGTTTTGGAAACTATGTTTCATTGTTGTCTAATTGTTGTCATTTATTATGTGTTCATGTATGTTTAAATGTTGTTGTTTTCTTTCACAAAATTAAAATTACCAATGTTTTCATGGGGTTATGTGCAAGCTAATGATGGTCTCTCATGACACATTAGTGGCAATGAAAACATGGAAAAAAAAAATATGTTAACTTGGAGGGATTATTCAAGGTACTTTTACAATGAATTTGAATATGATGTAAGAAGATGAAACATAAGAAATTGAAATAGTTTTCCGAATATATAACTTTTATTCATAGAAATTGTGAATGGCTATGTGAAATTTGAATTTTTATAAAAGTGTTATGTTATTTTTCCAGCAAAATATAAGGTATATTATTTTGTTCGTCTAGGTCTTGAGTACCTTAACGATGAAATTTCATTCCAAAAACTTTTATAATTGTAGAGAACCTATTTTTCTAGTGTTGTGTATTTTTTGGAAATTTATAATATTATTTTTATACTATTCTTAAATTATGAAATTCAATATATCCTTGAAATTACAATGCCTTTTGTTTGTGCAAGATAAGAGGGTCTTAATATGATAAAAAAAAAAAGAACAAAAAAACATTAGATCGTAGATATTAGTCTCCTCTAGTGAGGAAGATAATGCATTTTATAAATTGTTAAGATAAGAAAAAGTTATAGGAGAAACAAGAGAGATATGTATTCCAGGATTTTGATATATGTTAAGACAAAAATAGATTAAAAATAGTAAACATTATTAATTTTTTTTTTAAATTATATATTTGGAATCTACACAGTCGACTCTATCTATGCATGTAGTTTCATCAATAACTGAATTTTGTATCCTATAGAAATATAATGTCCAAAACATAGATATGGAGAGGTATTCATAAAAATGGAGGCTTTTATGTATTTATAGAGTGAACCACTAGGTTTTTTATACCGAACATAAATTTGAGGCAACCAACTCAACAACCACATATGCTATAGTTGTCACTTAGGCCCCAAAAAAATTGAAATTCGAATAATGTGCGCCTACAATCCTAAAGTGTGTGTGCATTCCTAAAACATGTGCGCATTATTAGGAACATGAATGCACGTGTGTTCCTGTTAATACAAGGTAACTCTCTCTCTCTCTCCCCAATTTTTTGTAGAAATTTTAATAAAAATTATGTATTGCCTAGATTCTCATGATATAACAATTATATGCCACTGTTAAATACAGAATCACTTCTACAAATATTCTTGTGGAATTTAAAACACGATTGGCAATTGCAATATCAAGAAGAAAGATCAATCATACATAACATAGATGTTTTTACCGGGAAAGGATAAAGCTAAAAACCACACTATCATATATTATGTATATATCATGGATCATGAAACAATCTCATACAAAACTCTAATCCAAGAGCTCTCAGTACAATATACAATCATCTCACATCGTCATACAAAAATTGACAAATTCATGTGCAAATTTATTGCTTCCAGACAACCTGCCTCCTCTACACAATTCTCATGGCCACATCCAATGTGTGTATGGTTGCATCAGTGAACTCACTAATGTCACAATTGATACTCAATCTATCCCTTTCACCTGTTATCTCAACTGGGTCTCCACTGGATCTGACATGCATGTAGTTAAGAGTGGTAAATCTTCGGTTGCATGTGAGATTATTGATTGTGAATTAATTAATAATTAATTCATTGATCTCTCACTAGTTTATGTTCAGTTACAACTAGTATAACTGAGCTTAACTCACTTAACTGAGTTAAACTACTTCACAACTCACATAACTACACATCCAACTCTATTACAAATTTGAATCACTCAGTTACAACTAATTCGACTTGCATGTCCCACCAGTCAACCTTTGAACTTGAATTTCCTATAGCTAACTGATTTTCCACTTTAGTTAAATATTTCCAAGTGCTCATTGAGAATAAACTAATATTTATTGTCCAAATATTATTAAGGGATAATAATAGTCGACATACATCTATAAATAGAATTCTCTCACCATCTATAAATAGACATCATCTATAAATAGAATTTGCTCATCATCTGAAAATAGACTTCCACCTAAAAATAGCCTAAGGCTCCATCCTAGTGTAGGTGCATAATTTTCACTATGATCTTCTTGTTGAATCTCAACACTCCCTCTCAACAATAAAGGGATTATCCTTCACCCCAATCCTGTCTCTGTGGTATTTGAATTTTCTCTTGGTGAGCACCTTCATCAGAACGTCTGCTTCCTGACCTTCTGTAGGAATGTACTGAAGCAACATGATCTTTCGTTGCACACAATCTATGATATGATGATACTAGATATCTAAATGCTTAGATCTATCATGAAACACAGGATTAATCGAGAGTTTAATGCAACTTTGATTATCACAATGAATCACTGACAGATCTAAATGAGAACCAAACAAACCAACCAAGATCTTTCTCATCTAGATAGCCTCACATGCAGCTTGACTCCTTCCCATGTATTATGCTTCCGTTGAATTGAGTTCCAAGAATCTCTGCTTCCTGCTGTACTAAGAAACAATTGTAGATATGATATTAAAGATCCCCCCTGATGTGTTATTTATGTCCATTGGGTTGCCCGCCCAATCTGCATCCGTGAAGCCATGCAACTTCACCTCATCCATCTCTCTATACCATAAGACATACTCAAATGTTCCCCTCAAGTATCTCAGGACATTCTTACTCGCCTTCCAAAAGAACTTGGTAGGCTTAACCATCAGTTGACTTAGTTGGTTAACCACATAGCAAATGTTTGGTCTCGCGTTCACTAGATACATTAGCAAACCCACTAACTATCTATAGATAGTATCATCCACTACCTCTCCAGAAGTAGCATCCTCTTTCTTCCATCTTCCTGGAAGAGGAGTATCCATGGGTTTGCAACCCTCCATGTGAAACTTACCCAGTATCTCCCTTGCATACTTGCCTTGAGACACAAAAAGTTTACCATTTCACTGCCATATTTCAAATCCAAGGAAATAATGAAGGAGTCCCATATCCTTCATCTCGAACTCCTTTGCAAGGTCCTCCTTGCATGAGTGTATCAGCTACTCATCACCAGTCAGTATTAAATCATCAAAATAAAGAAAAATAATTAAAATCTTACCCTTTCTGCCATTTCTGATGGATGGCTCTGCATGAGTGTATTCTTCCACTACATGAACCTCCTCATGTGGTTGATTCACATCTTGAGACTCATCTTTGGGAACCAACAGTTCCTCCTTCCCTTCGCATGCAAGTCTAGCTCCCTCTCAATCGACAACCACATGGCTTTCCCCTCATCGAATTTTATATCCCGTTGCATAACAATCATCTTACTGTTAGGAAAATACACACGATAATTAAGGGGTGTTTCTATGTACCCCACAAATATCCCAACTTCAACAGTCGGCTCTAGCTTCTTCCTGGTGTTCTTGGTCACATGCACATAAACAAATGAACCAAAAATCTTAAAATGAGAAACATCAGGTTTCTTACCAGCGAAAGCTTCTTCAGGTGTACTCATGCCAAGTACTCTATGAGGATAACGGTTTTGCACATAAACCACAATATTTCATCCTTCCTCCCACAAATGCATTAGTAGGCCCTGATCATGCAACATTGCTCATTCTGCACCCATGATCATTTTGTTCTTCCTCTCCGTGACCCCATTTTTCCGTGGTTTATGAGGCTCTATGAGTTCTCTTCGAATTCTTTCTTTGTTGCAGAAGTATTTGAATTCGTTAGAGATGTATTCTCCACCATTATCGCTCCTCAGAGGCTTCACTTTTTTCCCCAACTCTTTCTCCACAAATGATTTAAACTCATAGAACTTTCAGAATGTTTGATCCTTCTTCTACATGAAGAAGATCCATCATTTGCAAGAAAAATCATCAACAAAAATAACATAATACTTATGTTTTGTTGTTGAATCAACCAAGAATGGTCCACACATGTATGTGTGAATTCTCTCCAGAATCACCGAAGAACGGTTTTCCTTTTCATGAAAGGTGGAGTTTACATACTTCCCCATGGTGCAACCCTTGCACTAATCTAACTGAGCAAGTGTTCCCATTGGAAGTCTAGTAGATATTTGCTGCATGATTTTCAAGGCTCCATGATGAAGATGGCCCAATCACCTATGCCATAATTCGCCCTCATCCCGGCTCACAAATTTTTCTGCCTTGCCCATCATGGCAACACAACCATCTACCTCCATCTTGTAGAGATTCTTAAATCGAATCCCTATCTTCTTGATTTGACCCATTTTTTATGTCACAGGAAGGATTTTCCATCAATGAAAACAACATCATAGCCTATGTCCTCCAACATTGCGACTAAGACCAAGTTTTTCTTCAGACCTGGAACATGCATAACATCTTTCAATTGAAATGGTTTACCTGACTCCCTCTGAAAGATAATGGTACCAATTCCTCTTGCACTATATTGTCCATCGTCGCCCATCTCTATATGCATTTTGAGATCTCTCTCCTCCAAGTCACTGAAAATCTCCTTATCTCCCATCATGTGGAAGAAAGCGCCACTATCCAAATACCACACCGATCTCAATGCACTTGAATCCATGCATGCGATCAAGGAGAAGTCAAGTTCAAAGTGTGAGGTAAGGGCCTCACCAGCTGCAACTCCAACAATGCAAGATACCAGATATATAAAAAATGCAGAACAGAAACAAAATGCTAGAAATAACAGAATAACAGTGAAATATCCAGCATAATCTTCACAATACACAGAAATGATATACGAAATAGCAACAGAAATAGCACTTGAACAGAAATAGCACTTGATTCAGATAGCAATGTTCACAG
>JASDQU010373912.1:101373-113092 GCA_032191745.1 Picea mariana | reverse complement strand
CCATGAATAGAACTCTTCATGTCTCATTGTCATTGGCTTCATCTTCATCTGATGATGATATGTTTTCTTTGGTGCATACGATTTTCATGAAAGATTTCTTTGTGGTTCTTTTTACTTTATATGTTTGTTTACTATTTGAGTAACCTTCATCATTTCTATTTTTCTTATGAAGAAATTTGTTAGCAAAATGACCAATACCATCACAATTAAAACAAATCAAAGGAAGCTTACCTCTATACCTGCCGTTGGTTCCCTTGTTCAATCTTTTGACAAAGTTGGCCACTTCTTCATCATATTCCGAGACGTCACTGTTGCTTCTATGTTCTTTTTATTTTTTCTTTCCCTTTTGCTTTGATTTTTTGGATGCTTTGAAGGTTGCTTCTTTTATATCTAGATTTTCCTATTCAGTTCTCATTTCATATGATGTGAAGATTCCATGTAATTCATCCATTCTTATTGAGTTCAGATTTTCTTTTTCTTCTAGTGCTGATATCTTAGGGTCAAATCTCATAGGAAGAGATCTTAGTACCTTTTGGACAATTACAGATTCTTTGATTTCTTCTCCCAATCCCATGATTGCATTTACTTTTTCATCGACTTGTAAAAAGTAAGCTGCAATATTCTCATCTTCCTTCCTCTTTAGTTGTTCAAACTGACCTCTGTAAGTTTGAATCTTTGCTACTTTGACTTTTGAATCTCCTTCATAAATATTTTGAATTTTGTCCCAAATATCTTTAGCGGATTTACAATGTGCAACTTTGGTGAATATCGATTCTCCAAGACCATTAAAAAGTGCATTATTGGATTTGGAGTTATTCTAACCGAGTTTTATTACTATGTCATTTGTTGGCAGAACTGTTGGTGCTGTGTATCCATCTACAATTGATTGCCAAATTTCAAATCCATGTTCCTGTATATATGTTTTCATTCTTATGCTCCAAAATGCATACTTTTGTCCATCAAACGATGGTATTCTATTTTTATACATGTTTTTTCTCTCCATGATCTACCTTTCAATGGTTAAACTAATTTTTGAAGGAACCTGCTCTAATACCAATAGTTGGATTACTGAGAGGGGGGGTGAATCAGTAATAGAGCAATTTAATCCTTTTTCACCAAAAATGAAAGTGTTATATCAATGTAGCATTATCATCCAATAGTTACAGAGTAAATAAACAATGAAAAAATGAGCAATCACACACATACTAAGTACACCAGTACTTTTACATGGAAACCCAAAAAGAGAGAAAACCACAGAATGATTTTTCTTATATGTCTTGAAGAATTACATTCATTGGAAGCACCAAGTTCCTTTGTTTTCCAGCTGCAATTGGAAGGAGGCTTCAACCCCCTATTTTATTAGGCTACAACCTGAGGGAAGCTCCAACTCCCCAATTCTATGGCTACAACTAGAAGGAGGCTACAACCCCCTAAGTTATCTGGCTATAATCGAAAGGTGGCTACAACCACCTGTCCTTGCCCGATCCAACTGCCCTAAAATATAAATGCCAAATGTAGAGAACTTGTCACTGTCACTAAATCAACCACTGCCACTGTCAATCTGTCACTGTCAACCTGTACCAATAACCTATAACAACCTGTACAAATCAACCTGCACAAAACAACCTGTACAAATAACCTAAACCAACATGTACCATGCATCAACCATGCATCAACCTTGACTCATCAAGATGTACCAACATCATCAACTATACACCTCATGCATGTGCCAACTCATCAACTATACACCTCATGTATTTGCCAACTCATCAACTACCTGTCTCAACCATGTACCCAACATGTACCTCAACCATATACCAAAGACATACACCAATATAACCATCAAAAGTTATCTAATAATTCATCACTCTATCCATAAACCAAATACCATAAACGCTTACATCAAACCATGTGCCACAACCTCACTGTTATGTAGCCTCAAGCTAAACCAACAACTTAAGCAACACATAAAAACCAAAAGACTTATACCCATATGCCAAATACCAACAACAAAACACCCACTGTATCCCTCAACAAATCTGATATATGCAGCAATACTAAACATCCAATACCATCTCAAGAGATAAACCCTAGCTCACAAAGAATACCTCAAACAAGATGTGTTATATCTCTCATAAATAGGCCCCAACCATGTTGCTGCGATTTTTCTGTCGCACTTTTTATGCCGTGATTTTTCTGCCTCACTTTTTCTGTTGCACTTTTTCTATCACACTTTTCCTGCTGCATTTTTTCTGCCGCACTTTTTCTGCCGCACTTTTTCTACTGCAATTTTTCTCTATCAATAATACCTGCCGAAATAACCTTTCACAAAATAGATATTCAATGATATTCAAGTGTGATTAAAATGAGAGAGCCTTGCCTCTTATTTATACTTTCATGTAGCTTCCTCGAGGGGTTACCTTTTAACCATCTTAACCCACTTTCCTTATTTTAGGGTTAACCAACTTCTAACCACTTGTCCACTTAGTAATTTCTACACTAACTTTATTATTTAAATAATTTCGTTTGTATCCACTTTGACTTATAGTAAACTCATCACTTCACTTTATTATTTACCTTCTAAAATCTCTCAAACCACTTTCCTTATTTTAGGGAGTTCTCCATTAACTTTATTATTTAAATAATTTATTTTACATCCTCTTTGACTTATAGTATAGTTATCACTTCACTTTATTATTTAAATAATTTCTTCTTTGCAAACACTTTGACTACTTTGACCTTTTAGGGCTTCTAGATGACTCATGAGGGTTCTCCAACTTCACATGGCCATAACTCTCTAACCCGTGAGGAGTTATGTGACGTTCCACATACCACTGAAAATGGAATGACATGTACTATCCACATGGAATAGTATTACCTAAAAATAGATCAAAAATCATACCATTATCCATCAAACAAACTTGGGTCCATTTCCCAAACCTTTGTGCTACCGAACTTCGCTACCGAACTTTCTTCAAGGGTTGACATCATTGACAACCAACCCAATTAATCAACAAATAGAACCCTCAATACGTGCTCTTTGTCTAACCAAATTCTTCAATGATTTCAAGTGCCTCTCCACCATCCCTATTGACCTTGTGAGTATAGGTCCACACATTTCAATCTCCTCAACTTGGTGTATGAGGTAGTGTTCTTGTGCATTGAACAATACTGGAGGTAGATACTTCTGCATTTCACACATTAGCCAAGGAATTTCTCTCTTCCAATACTTTATATCATCTTCATTGATTTATTTTGTTGACAACCATCTACATATCATGATGCAAGAAAATAACATGTTTCAACAAAACATAATACATATTACATTACAAGTAAAACACGTCATTAAGTACAACAAAAAATCGATTTTTTTTTTTTGCATATATATTGCAACTACTTACCTCATGCATTTTCCAAGATCATATATAACTTGTTTGACATTGTTTTTCAAGTCGTTTGGGAGAGATAGAGGTAGAACATATTGTAACAATAAAAATGAATTGTTACTTGTTTCAAAATTAGACAAAAAAAATAAAAATCTCAAAAAATGTATATGACCAATATATAAATATGAATAATAAAATTATTAATAAACTTAATGAAGGTATGCCAATCATTTGTTTTTACCCCACCAAATTCACCTTTTTTCATTAAGATATTCTTTATGTTTGAATAAAAACCTGTGGGAAATTTAATTCTTTGAATTACCTCTTTTACACCATTGCTTTGCTTCTCTGTTAATAAGCACGAAATGTTATTTTGGTCTCCATCACTATTTGATCGGATCACACTTTGCATTGAATGATTGGATTCCTGAATGTCATCATTATCTCTCCTTCCATCTATGATTCACCATAATTTTTCTATCACATTCTTCCCGATATGCATTGTATCAAACAAATGAACCATTTTTAGCTCCTCATAGTAAGGCAACCTCATGAATTGAGTGGGATAACATTTCATTCCTCGTGGAATCCAATTATTAATACCTTCATGATGATGACATTGATGAAGCATAAAAAAAATCAGAACACTATTTATCAAATACAGTAAAATAATTGAATAATTAAAATAAAATTTCAAAAAATGATTCCATTTACGATACATAAACAAAATGTGTACCTCGAGGATTAATTCTGTCATATGCCAACTTCCATAGGCAAGGTGTCAATCTTTGTGGTTTTAGTCCAGTCTATTGTTTCCTATTGAAAAGATCTTTTTTAGTAGTACAATACTTATGGTTCTTATAGAGGAAGTGTGTTGAGTGCAGGCCCATTTTGGGGAAAATGCTATTTTTTGAGAGAAAAGCATGAAGTGGGAGAAACATAGTTGAAAGGAAAAGAAGCACGTGTGAGGAAAGAATGCAAGGCATGCATTCAAGGAAACCAAACTACATTAGTGTTAGGGTTTTGGTAAGATATTGTAATGGATAATAAGCCAAGAATATGTATAAGTAAGGACGTAGGAGGTCTAGGTAGAGAGGGAGTTCGAAGGTTCTAACATGTAAGAGATGACTTTTTTGTAAGAATGTTGTAAGAGTTGTAACCTTTTGTAAGTTTTTGAGATAAAGGAGAGTCGGGCAACTTAGTCCTCAGGGTTAGGTTGTAGGTTGAGGAGCCTGGTGCAGTCTAGTCAGTCTCACAAGGATTGAGAATCCTGTTGATATTGTAAGATCAAATATTGTAGTGTGCGCGACGCGATATATTGCAGAAACATAATAAAAGAGCTTGAGAGCCAAATCTTTGTGGACGTATCCCAGGAGGGGGTGAACCATAGTAGATCATGTGTTATGTGAACTGTTCAGTGTTTATTTCTTTGCTGACAATGGTAAACTCATAGATATATGTCTTGATGAAGTAGTTAGATCTATTGATTTACATGCATGCATAAACAACGACATGAGATTAAATCTAGATGTATGAGATAGTAAATGAATGAATATCACAAAGTACCATCCCATATCCCCACTCATTCCTAGGTTGCAAGCACCTGAGCATTTTAGCCACCCATAGAACTATCTCGGGTGAGACTGCGCAGTACACTCTGTGTGTTGTGTTGCCTTCTGGTTTACCAGGAGGGCTGATAGTTTTATAGGACTTTATTGGAATCTTGTTTAGACCTGAACTTGGGCCAGCCTAAGAAGTAGAAATAGGATAAGAGTACCAACAAATGGTTCTGTTTCTGGTTGGAACAAAATGGGATTGAGTGAATGAGATATGTTGAAGAACCGTTAAAACAACATCGGATATGTTGAGAAAGCGTTAAAATAATGAAAATATAGAAGGGGATGTTCAGACCATGGAATCGAACAAAGGAATAGATAAAAATATGGTTGAATACAAAGGAGTTGGAGTTTGCACAGAAAGAAAACATAAACCCTAAAATAACACCACACAAATATCTGGACAAGTAAGTATTTAGCGACTTGCATGAAGTATTTTTCTGCGATTTCCCACATGTGTTGCAGCAGTGGATATTGAGTTCGAAAGTCAACCACGCGACAAATCAAATCAGACAACTAGAGTGGAATCCTATAGAGATCGTGCAGTTACAACAAGTTGACAACAAATTCATGCACACAATAGATTTCTGGTTAGACAATATTGTTGTAGGATTTATCACAAAATTTGTAGTAGACACTCCAAAGTATTACAGTGAAACAGAGCAAGAGTTCCTAAGAGGATCACGAGGAAGTTATATTAGGTCATTGTATACTTCCATAAATATATTAATGCATAACAAATGTGTAATGACTATGGATTCAGACAACTAAAACTTCCCTGCGTGCATGGGGGAAGGGAGGAATCACTGACAAGAGCTGGAGAAATGGAAGAATAAATGGATAAAGGAAAGAAGGAGGAGGCCTTGGACCCAATCATGATGGAGGAAGACCAGATCAAGCAGATTATCGCAACAACTAGAAAAAAGCGCAGTGGGGCACCCTACCAATATAAGATAAACAATAAAACAAGATCCATAACAGAGAGAGAGGGATTGACAAGTGATGAAGAAGAGGTAGAGGATCTCCAAGCTATGGAGCATATTGATGAAATCCCGCGTGCAACATTTGAAAGAAATACAAGAGGTCCAAGGGAAGGAACAAAAGGAAAAACTCATATCCATGTCAATGTCAGTGTGGAACCCATGAACCCATGTGAGACTAATACACCAGAAAGAACACCACCATTTAGACAATTGAATTTTAGTGGAAGAAACACAAAAGGAAGTACATATACACAAAGAGCAATAACTGGAGGATCCAGTTCAGGCAGTAGTAGTCAAGTATCTACACCATGCAGAGGTCATAGTTCATCATTGTTCAAGATGGCAGAACATGATCCCACCATTAGGTTACCATAATTCAAGGGAGAGTCATTAGAAGATCCTGAAAAGAACTTGTTTATATATGAGAATATTTGGGAAGCAAAGCAGATCATAGATGAGGATACAAAACTTGCATAGTTAGCTATCATGCTAAGAGACCATGCACTGGATTGGTACATGAGCTTAGTTGAAAAAAATCCACCAAGAACAACAAGGACGATTACATATGTCAAGAAGCTATTGATAAATGAATTTCAGAAACCGAGATCAGAGGATGAGTACATGAACAAGATGATCGAAATCAGAAATAAACCAGGTGATTTTGTTTGGGAGATTGATCATAGGTTCAAATGGTTGAAGGGTAAATTGAAATATGTCATGACTGACATGCAACATAGACATCTCTTTGTGAAGTCACTATTACCACATCTAAAATACCCTTTGAGGAAACAAAAGTTTCAAACCCAGGTAGAGGCTCTACAGGCAGCCCTACAACTGGAAGAGAACCAACATCAGAAGATATATCCAACAATAGAGGAGTTGAAGGAGGATCTAAAGAACCTCACATTCCAACTACACCAAAATAAGAGAAAAGAGAAAAGAGAAAAGAGAAGTTGTGCGGTGTAACACATGCAGGATATAAGGACATCACAAGAATGAGTGCCCAACAATCGTATAGTACATGGAAATAGGGCTACCAAACCATTTGCTGACAGGAGGACCATGGTGTGAGATATGTAAAACACTTGATAATGATCCATATCATTATCTAATGATGCAAAAATATCAGATAGTACCCAAGAGTTCATATTTAAACTTTTTCAAGTCAGTGGGTCATGATGACAAAGACTGTAAAACAATGGATCTGATGATGGAGAGAATGTCGGATACTTGTAGGGTGTAGGTAGAAATGATGACATGACAAGATGCACCCTATTTCAACCTGTTATAACCCTATGTTTCATAGAATTACTTGGTGATTCTAATATCTTATTCTAGTTTCATTGTATTGTACATAATATTTTATTCTGCAAATTGATTTACAAAAGAGAAAGAAAAGAAAAATAAAAAGAAAAGAAAAGAAAGAAAATAAAAAATATAAAAAATATAAAAAATCAAAAGAGGGTATGAAAACAGAAAAAGAGGAAAAAGATAAAACCCCATGGAATAAATTTGGCTTGATTCATACTGTCTAACCATGATCAAGCTCTTTAAATTTATGCAGATAGAATAGTGAATAAATCTGGCTAAATAGTCTAATCTTAGCCAAATTAGGATAGGATAGTGAATAAATTTGGCTAAATAGTCTAAGCTTGGCCAAATGTTTTAGGTTAGAGTAAGTATTAACCCAACAACTTAATCTAGGTTAATGGGCTAGTTAATTAGAGTAGGAGATAGGTTAGCATGTTTTATTTTCAATAAAAGATTGCAAAAGGTTGATTAAATGCCTTTGTTTTGAGTTAATTTGATGTGTTTTTTATCCCTTGGTGACAAAATAAAGAAAGGGGAGCTTTCGAAGACCCACAATATATTTTTATCCTAAGTCTATTGAGATTTGACAGTTTTGGCATGTTGTGGCTAAAATGTGTGCTAATCTCAGTGGTTGATCAAAGCACGCTCAGATCTACGGTCAACAGTGAATATCAGACCCCCCTGACCTTTCTTCCTTTACCGGTGGGGGGGGGGTCTGATTTGGTGGTTTTTCTGGCACGAGACCCTGATAACGTGTCAACTCCATGTTTACTCAGACCCCCCTCACTCATTACCACTTACTGCCTATCCCCCCCCACTCTAATATACCACCAAACCACTTGTTGGCCCTTGACCAAGTTCTGGAGAACTTGGGTCATGTTTGACTAATTTTGGGACTTCGATAGGCTAGTCGAAGGCAGAGCACAAGGCAAAGCGGAGATCACGGCATATCGACCCCTTATTAGGGAATTTTTGGGTTTAGGGTTTATGTAACAGGTATGGGATGTCGGCCCATAGGTTTACCCATGTTTAGGCCCCATTTGTAATGTATAAATAGATATCTAAGCGATGTAGGAAAAGGTCAAGATGCTAAGTGCTAGAGTTTGACCTATGTGATTGAAAAGGATTTGTGCAGAGCTAAGTGCAAGTGATTGTAAGAATCTTGTGTGCAGATTGTAAGAAGGATTTGTGTTAAAAACTAGCTCAGGGAAGTAGGGTTCCACACCTATTACCTACAGTTGAAGAAAGCTATTGAATCTTCCCCTCGCATGACACTGAATACCCTGCATAGGTTCAGACCATTTGTGAAGTTCCACACAGATAGACATTTTATTTATATCGTGAGGAGACAAACATAAAGAAGAGCTTCAATCTCATTACAAGCTCAATGAGGAGGACATGGAAGAAATAACTAAGGCGTGGCCTGCAGAGCTCCTTGTACCTGTCAACCAGGAAAAGCTGTCCTACCTCGACCTAATTGGAAGTCCTCTGGTCACTCGCGAAGAGTATGATGCCCCCAACAATAGTAGAAGGAAGAAAAAGGAAGAGGTACAAAAGATAAATAGTGCATTAGAAGATACTGCTTCAGATTCACCCAGAGGGGGAGGTGATGACGAAGTAGACAAAGAATAAGACAAAGGAGAAGAAGATGAGCATAAACAAGGTGAAGTAACACCGCCTAGGGACCCTATTGATGAAGCTGAGACCTCCAATAAACGAAAGGTTTCCCCCATGAAACCTACATCGCGGAAGAATTCCAAAGATACTAAACCACAGATGCAGACTATGCTCACAATGGATGACATAGATTTCATCATCGCAGTTGTCTCAGATACCTTAGAAGATATCTTACAGCACAATGAAGCCAAACAAGAGACCATGTATGAAATAATTGAAGTAGATCTAAAAGGGGCACATCAAGCCCTCCACTCCAGCCGCGCAGTGTCTACTACGCCCCCATCATCAGAAGGAACAAAGTTGGGAGACTAACCTACCCAGCTCCATCGAATAGCAGATGCGACTGAAGCTCGCCTTCATCATGTCCAGGAGGAAAAAGAGCAGGCCACATAGGCCTTAAAGAAAGAAAAAGAGGAAGCTAGAGAACAACGTCGAGTTGTGCAACAGGAAAGAGACAACATCCAAGCAAAGTTTGCAGAGGATAGAGCRTAGATCTATAAGGAGAAGGAAMAGTTGCTCAGAGGGAAGATTGGAGTTAAAKAAGTAGTCATTAGAGAAATGCACTCTGTGATGAGCTTAGAATAGATGGAAGATGACCCAGTAGAAAGACAAGTAGGGAATCTTGTCGAAGCCATTCAACAGCTCCAACAGAGGATAGCTGTAACAACCTCTTCTTTACGACAACAACTCTGAGAACAGGGGMAATTTTTTTTTTTGGTTTAAGGTGTGTGCGCGTGTGCAGAAGTAACAAACACACTTGACTCTACGTCGCCACTCGACTACCAACAAGAYGCAACCACGATGTTCAACACAAGAAGACTGAAGGCACACAATGAGTAACTGCTACCATATTYGACCATAGGCATAAGGYACACAACRCAAACATTAAGACATACTGGGGGTGCACAGTAAGAACACAGAGGGAAGAATCCAGGGTGTAAGGGTTACTATTTCTGCACAGGAAAGCAGTGCGTTTAGTCTTATGTCTTCTCAAAAGAAGACTAGACAGGCTCCTGGCCGACTGCTCAGGAAAAAACTAATAAATCTTCCAAGCAGTGCCAAGCACTCCGAAGGAAGTGCGAGATATAAGAGAAGAAACTACAAGGAGAAAAGATGAGAGAATCAAGGCATTAGCCTTGGAATGCAAACAACTTAGCAGTCAAAGTGCGTAGACCTATGAGCGCCTTGCAGAGGACCCTGAGCTCAGGACACTAGAGTCACAGTTCCAGAAGGAAAAATAGAAAGAAGAAATAGTGCAAGTGTAGTTGAAGCTACTATCACCGGACGAGAGGATGAAAAGATCCCAGGAACAACGCATGGTTCAGAAGCAGGACCATGTCATTCAAAGTAAGGTCATGGAAGTAACCCAACGACTCTAGCTAGTGTAGGATGAAACTTGCATACTTTTTGAGGAGATTGAAGGACAAGGTGCACATCTAGAACAAGTAGTCAACTTAGTTGAACAACGATTGGAAGGACCCATGACAGAGAAGGTTATTTAAGAGTTCACTGAGCAAGAGGCTCTAGCAAAGCAATAGGTCAAAGCAGCTCGAGCCAAGCTCGAGGAATTTGAGGCAAATTTACCCAGATTAGAGTGACTCAAGACGAGTCACAGGTGAGTGTTGGGGGCCTGTTGGCCTTTGACAAAGTTTTGGATAAATTGGGTCACATTTGAACGATTTTGGGACTTCGACAGGCTAGTCCAAGGCAGAGCGCAAAGGTGAAGAGGATATCGCGGGATCTCAGACCCTTCTTAGGGAATTTTTGGGTTTAGGGTTTATGTAACGGGTATGGGATGTCAGCCCATGGGTTTACCCATGTTTAGGCCCCATTTTTAATGTATAAATAGATATCTAGGCGATGTAGGAAAAGGCCAAGATGCTAAGTGCTAGAGTTTGACCTATGTGATTGAAAAATCTTTGTGCAGAGCTAAGTGCAAGTGATTGTAAGAAGCTTGTGTGCATATTGTAAGAAGGCTTTGTGCTAAAACCTAGCTCAGGGAAGGAGGATCTAGCAAGGTGCACGCAGATCTCCTATCCTATGCGGAGTAGGTTCTTGTGGCTTTGTGCTTGTAGAAGATTGAGAGAAGATAATAAAGAAGAGAAGAGTTGGTGGACGTAGACCCACACTGGGGTGAACCTGTTGTGGGGTTATTCTACCCTACGGACTAACAAGCTAGGGTTTAAACTTGCATGCATATCATGACCCTTCAAGAATTACTTTTAACCTTCTACCCCAAACCTAAAACCCTTTTTCACATGCAAACATGGGAATAACCAACTAACCTTTTTATCGACGGTTGGTGTAGATCCTCCGTTGAGCTTTATCTCGTTGCTTCTGCTGCTCCTTCCAAAAAGCGATCCTGCAATCAAGACAAAACTACGCATGCATGCTATTGTTCTACTAGAGGATTAGAGATTTAAACATAAATCAAATGAAACACATAAGACTCTTGCATTTGGGACGGGAAAAGTATCTTTTTATTAATCTCAAGATGAATCAACTTACAATGATTACAAAGACTGGCCACCGTTCCTTGATCCTGATCCTGGGCTCCTCCTCTTCTTTGTCCTCCAACTGCTTTGCTTGAATTCTCCTAAAGCTTGAGGAAAGGCTAAAGGGTTAGGACAAAACTGATTCGGAAATTTGGCAGAGTTTCTTTGCTATGATTTTCCTCCTTTGAATAGTACCCCTACCCCTTCTTTTATAGGCTAGAAGGAGCTAGGGTTTTAGACGAACTCTCGGC
>JASDQU010373912.1:65296-89526 GCA_032191745.1 Picea mariana | reverse complement strand
TACCTCTGGGGTGGACCTTTTTCGAGGTGATCCTCTCAGTGTGGCCACTGATATGACCATGTTTCTGAGTTTCAGGTTCATGTTGTATTTGTCTTTGTAGATCGGATAAAATTTGCAGTAAGACTGCATTAATTTCTGTTTGTTTTTCTTGTTCTTTCATCATCCTTTCATTGTCATCCTTACAACTTTGTAATTCGACCATGAGGCTCCTCACAATCTCGGTTAGATCTGGAGGGGTCCCTGCTTCCCTCCTTTTGTCAAACTATTCGTCTCTATTGTGGGAGCCTTCTCCCACTTCATAGTGAGTCACCATACTATGTGTTGATAATTTCCCGCAGTTGATCTTTCGCTTGTGTGCAAAAGGAAAAATGTTGATTGTTAGTCAATATTTATATTTATTTATAACCAGTACATAATTCATATTTTCACATGTACACACACACAAAAGGGGTTTTTCATTCTTAACTTCAACTTTTGATTAGGAAGGTTAAGACAGGGGGTTACTCTTTTTAAGAGTGTTCCGAACGAAGCTTCTGCGGAACTCGTTCATGAGCCCAAGCAAGCCGAGTGTTGTAACCATGATCTAATACCAATTTGTCACACACCCACTATGACATAATAAAATTTTTGGTTTTCCTCAATGGATAGAATCCCCGAAGTCCTACAGAGGCCTAGTGCGGGCTAGTTCTTCCCTGTTCACCTCCCTATGATCATGGGATAGGAACACAGGCCAAACAAACCAGGTGCCTTTTTGTGTCTCACGACTCAGCAATACAAGTGAGTCCAATCTTAAAGGTAGAATGGCGAGGGGACTCTGGAATGAAACCCTGGTCATTGATCTGGGCACATAGATTCTGGCCATCCAGATCTACACGCCGCTTAATCGATAAAGAATTAGCTCCCTTTCATTAGTCCCTATCTCGATAGGACCACATATGCGCCTAAATGCAAGTTCCTTTCAAAACTCGTGACCTCGCAAGTCGTGAGTTGAGGACCCTCGAATTTTCTTCACCAATCATCGATACCCGAGATTCTTATATGGTATGGCTCCCTTCTGTCAGCACCTTCGGAGTGTGACCACCAGCTAGCCTAAGCGTTAGCACCTCTCGCTACTTGCCACTTCGCAAGTTTCAAAGTTGAGCTCCCATACTCTCATCTCACGAATCTTCGAGACGCAAGAAGTCAACGACGCGTTGACTCCCTTCTCTAGGCGACTTGTGTCCACCATCAATCACGCGGGCCCCACCTTGAAGTTCTACCATGTGTTCTCCCGTGCTTGGCTCTCGAAACTTCGCTACTCATGAAGTCGTAAATGACTCCTTTCAACCTCCGAACCCCCAAATGCGTGATAGGTGATGGGGATCCTAATCCAATGGTCCTCCCATTCTCTGGATCCAACGACTGTCTCCGGTCCTCGCGACTTCGCCACTCGCAACTTGGAGCACCCAACCTTTGGGCTCTTACCTTGTGAACCCCCGAGTTCACAATATCTCTGCCACCTATCCTCCTCAAATGGATGGTCTTGATCCTCTCACGACTTCACCACTCGCGAGTTCAAAAGACTTCCTCCTCTAACAGGGAAGCAGGGATATGAAGAGGAGGAGAACCCAACCCTTGTAAGTAATACAAGAAAGGGAAAAGGAAAGGGTTCCAAGGGTAATATTGAGGAGTCAACCTCACATTCGGGTAAGAAGGACTTGAGTAAAATCAAGTGCTTTGCATGCCACAAGTATGTGCACTATGCATCACAGTGTCCAGAGAAGAAGGGGCAACAGAAGATGTAGACGATAGCATCAACAGAGATGAAGCTAGATGAGTTTACAACAAATTTTGAGAAGGAATTATCAATGTTCTCCTACCTCTCTACCAACACCAACTCAAGGAGTGCTTGGTACTTGCACAATGGTACTTCCCGTCATATGGCGGGGACACATGAGTTGTTCACCAGTTGGTCATAGATGGACTCAGATCTACATGTGGAGCTTGGCACTCATGCCAAGTGTGGTGTAGAAGGAGTTGGTGCAGTCAGGTTCTCTACCACTTTTCCTAAATGAAATTGAATAATCTTTGATTTTATCAGTAATTTACAACTTTTATAATTTCAAACTTTTAAAAATCAAAGTTCCAACCAACAAGTTCTTTGACTTGATTGTAGTTCATTGGGGAGTTTGTCTATGCAACAAAATATTAATACCAATGCTTTATGTGAGAAAGATGGATATAATTTTTGAAGGTGTTTGATTTAATTTCATTTAACTTTCCTAATAAATCTTAGTTTATCCAACATATTTTCCATTGAGTTATATTTTCCATCGCATCGTTTGTCAATCATGTAAAATCTTATTACCAATTCTTTATGGGAAAAAGATGGATCTAATTTTTGAAGGTGCTTGCTTCACTTCCATTTAACATTTAACTTTATTTTTAAGGAACCAATCTTTGGTTATGGTTTTCCTACTCAAAATATCCAAAGTTTTTTTGTTAAAGAATAAATGTTTTAAGTACAAAACTTTATTTCATTAATTAAAATTAACATTTTGTTATATTATTTGTAATCTATATATCAAAAATAAAATTTCTTTTTAATTTTTCAATTTCTTTGTGAACTTTTCAAAAGTTTTCCTAATAGAAAAATTATTAAAAATAATTTTATTTTATTTTTTAATAAAAAAGTATCAAAATAATTTTACATAAAAAAAAATCATCAAAAATTATAACTTGAACATCTTTGAAATCTACCAAAGACTTAGTCTTTAAATGTAACCCTTCCTTTAAAAATTTAACAATTTTGTGGATGTAAAATTGACAAACTATTTTCTTTGAAATCTACCAAATACCTAGTCTTTAAATTTCTCAACCCTTCTTTTAAAAGTTTAACAATTTTGTGTTTGTAAAATTGACAAACTATTTTTTGTACACATTAAATTTACATTCTATAGATTTTGAATATAAAAATATAAAAATGCCATAAAAATTTCTTTGATAAGGGTGAACCTGAACACTAGTGCCATATGGATTTAATTGAATATAAGTTAGTTGAGTTATCTACAACTTTTAATATCGGCATGATTTCTGGTTCATTTCTCAATTAAAAAAAATGTCATGTTGCGTTTTAAATTATACCTCTTAGTCATCATGTATTTCATAATTAAACAATTTGTTGACTGAGGTAATAGATACCAACGTTGAAATTTAGAACAATGTTGAAATATTATTTTTTGCGCGTGCGCATAAGTCTTGGTATCTTTGACTAAATTTTGGTATTTCAGCCTAAAGTTTTGAGTTGACTAAAGTAATAGATACAATCGAAATGAAGATCATTATTGAAATATTAATTTTTCCCGTGCGCATTAGTTTTGGTATCCCAGAGTAAAGTACTTAGCTGACTAAGGTAATAGATACAATCGTTGAAATGTATAGAATGGTTGAACTGTCAATTTGTGCGCGTGCACATTAGTATTGTGGATTTAATTGAATGTATTAGTTTTATGAGATACTTGAGTCATTTACAACTATTAAAACTCAGATATCATGATTGCAGATTCATTTTTGAATATGAAAAAAATGTCTAAGTTGTTTTTCAAATTTTGCCTTTCACGTATTTCAAATTAAAGTTTTTAGTTGACGAAGGTAAGAGACACATGTGTTGAAATGAAGGCAGTGTTGAAATATTAAYTTTTGCGCGTGCGCCTGGTCGGGTCGGGTGGGTGTTATAGTCCGTGGTGGCTGCTATCTCCGGTCACTTGTAGGTTCTGGTTATTTATGCTGAAATCCATCAAAAAAAACAGGTTTCTTTTTCATATGTTATAATAGATATTTTATTATACACCATTCAATTTTATAAGATAATTATTAGTATATGTCTGTGGAGAAGAATATCAGAAAACATTAGAGGTGGGAAAAAAATTAAAGAGGGTGAAAAGGGTGACGGTAAATGTTTTATTGTTCTTACAAAAATTGTTGTACTAGATGTCCCCAAAGAATTTTAATAGCAACAGTTAAAAAAAAATTGTAGAAAATATGGTTCCGAAAGAGTTTTAATAGCAACAGCTAAAAAACATTGTAGAAAATATGGACACATGGACGGGGATGAAATGAATATCGTCCCATGGTATATATATATATATATATATATATATATATATATATATATATATTCATTATATGTTTTAATATTGATTGTATTATCAAACTTTTATATTGTTTTATACATCACTAATTTTTCATGATTGTTTGTAATTATAAAGTTAGATTTGCCCCCTAACTTTATTCCGAAAGCACCAAGTAATAGCATAAACGATGTTGTACAAAATGAGGAACATGAAGCAGCATAAACGATGTTGTACAAAATGAGGAACATGAAGCAGATAATGAAGATTAAGTTAATGATCCCATGAAAGTAGATGACAATTGTAACATAGTTCAAGATGATGGGACAAATCAAATGATCCAAAACTTATTGAGTCATCCAGATGAGGATCATGGGGACAGTAGTGATGGCATTTATGATGAATCTTTGCTTGAAAAGGAAAATAAACGACTTTATAAAGGGTCAAGAGCAAATCTTCTCTCCACTACATTGATGTTGGTGAACTTAAAGGTTACGAATCATTTGTCGAACACTTGTATGACACAGATCCTAAGGTATGTAATATGTTTCATCACATATACATAAAGGTTGACTTCCCCCCCCCTTTTTTAGTGTTAATTAATGTGTAAAATAAAAATGCAATATTTACAATTACTATTCTTTACATTAACTAGTTATTTTTTATGTTTTCAATTGTAGGTGAATTTATGTTACCCTCGTCAAATATTTTACCTCGCACATATCAAGATTTACATGCCATTATGAAAGACATCGGAATGGAGCATCAAAGTATAGATGCATGTCCCGATGATCATATTATATATTATGGACAACATGCATCGAAAAAAAAATGCTCGGTATGCGGTATCAGTAGATATTGAACCGATCAAGTAACAAAAATGGTGCCTCGAAAGGTTCTCCGACATATTCTCATAATTTCGTGTTTGCAGTGATTGTCCAGGTGCCAAATCATATCACAGTTTATGGATTACCATGCACAAAAGAGAATTGAAGATGGTGTTCTTCGAATGCCTGCAAATGGTTATGCATTTAAGGAAATTGTTGCAAAATGGACAGAATTTACAGATGAACGTCGTAATGTTAGGCTTTCATTGGCAACAGACGGTGTTAATCCATTTGGAGAGCTTTGATTTGTTTACTCAGTGTGACCTATTTTTGTTATCAATAATAACATTTCTCCTTGGATGTCAATAAAGAGGGAGCACATAATGTTGACAATGATTGTTCTAGGTATTTGTTTACATTAATTTTTCGAATGTAAATTTTTCATTTTTTTTTTTTTGCATAATATATTGTATTTATTTATTTACGTATATATACATACCATGGTAGTAATTTCGTGTAATTTCAAATAATTAGGTAAGTACCAAGTTAAATATATGAATGTGTGTATAGAGCCTCTTATCGACGAGCTACTAAAGTTATGGGAGGTCATCACTATGTATGACATATGTAAACCAATTGAACAGAAGAGATTTCAATGTTGTGGAATACTTTTATGGACAACTCATGATGTCCTGGGACTAACATATTTTTTTGGTATGTAACGTTCCATATTGCACGCTTGAATAGTATATAATTAATTGAATATATCATGCATGTTTTTTAAATAATCATTTCGTATATTAATAATTCACATTAATCCATCTGTTGCAAGTCTTCAAACAAAGGGTAAATTTGCATGTCTAGTTTGTGGTCCTAAGATGAAATCTCGCCGGTCAAAAAGTTTAGGAAATGAGGTGTTTGATGAGTATAGACACTTTGTTGGTACTCTTATCCTCTTTCTACTTCTTAGGCTGACCCAAGTTCAGATATAAAAAAGATTCCAACAAAGCCATCTAAAACTACCGGCCCTCCTGGTAAACCAGTAGGCAACACAGCACACAGAGTGTACTGCACAGTCTCACCCGAGATAGTTCTATGGGTGGTTGAAATGCTCAGGTGCTTGCAGCTTGAAAATGAGTGGAGATATGGGATTGTACTTTGTAATCTTCATTCATTTACTATCTCATGCATCTAGATTTAATCTCATGTTGTTCTTTATTCATGCATGTAAATCAACAGATCTAACTACTTCGTCAAGACATCTATCTATGAGTTTACCATTGATAGCAAATAAATAAACAATAAACAGTTCACATAACACATGATCTACCGTGGTTCACCCCTTCTTGGGCTATGTCCACAAAGATTTGGCTCTCAAGCTCTTTTATTATGTTTCTGCAATATATCATGTCGCGTGCACTACAATCTTTGATCTTACAATCTCAACATGCTTCTCGATCCATGTGAGGCTGACTAGACCACACTAGGATCCTCAGCCTGCGATCTAACCCTTGATACCGAGTTGCTCGACTCTCCTTTAGATCAACAACTTACAAAAGGTTACAACTCTTACAATCTTTTCACAAAATAGTCCTCTCTTACATGTTAGAACCTCTGAACTCCCTCTCTACCTAGACCTCTTAGGTCCTTAATTATACATATTCTTGTCTTATTATCCATTACAATATCTTACCAAAACCCTAAACCTAGAGTAATTAGGTTTCCTTTCATGCGCGTCTTGCATGCTTTCCTCGCACGTGATGTTTTTCCTTCCAATTGTCTTTCTCCCACTTCGTGCTTTTCTCTCCAAAAATAGCATTTTCCCCAAAATGGTCCTGCGCCCAACAAGCCCCCAACACTGACATGTGGCTTGTCCCGAGACATCTAGGCTTTGCGTGCACCCTTGACAACCTTTGCTAGATTATGGAACTTGTCTCCAAGTTCCCTTCCTCGTGTTTGGACCTACGCTTCCTTTTTCGTGGGCACTTCTAACACTTGCGTTTTGATCTCCTCCTGGATCATTTCTACGCACTCTGCCCATGCTTGCTCCATGTTCTTATTTTACTCCTCCAAGTGCGCTATAATATTTGTTGGTAGCTCCTGGAGAGGTTCCATCTGCACTTGTCTCTCTTGCCTCTACATTTTCACTGCTATGAGCTCTTCCTGCAACTTCTTCATGTCTTATGCTCCCTTGAGACACTCACTAATGCTCATTGTTCTTTGCCTCTACTTGAGGTCCAAGATGGTTGCACTTAGCTTTCCTTCTTCATGGTCCAACTACTAGCCCTGTTCATCTTCCTCCAATACTGTCCACAACTATGTTTCCCTGTCAAACAAGTCCATAGTTGCGCTGACTTGTCTTTCCATTTCATCTAGTTGTCCTGCAACTTCTTGCCTCCTTTGTTCTTTCACCTCCGGGGGAGTCGTAGGAATGAGTTTTTCCTTGAGGTTTTCAATCTCCTGTCGGTATTGATCAATTGTTTGCACAATGTGATCAATATTCTGCGTTGTGGTGGGATTTTCTATTTGCGCGCTATTTGGGATTTTGTCATAGGCTGCAGTCACTCCCTGCTCAAGCCTGTCCACTTGATATTTCTTCTCTTCTTTTTCTGCAGTCAGTTGGTCACATGTTATCTGGAGCATTTCTGTGACTCCTCCGCTCACCTCTGTGTTAGTGGCATCTGTGCGGGCCCTCGACTACACTTCCTTCATGAAACTCACTTATAGTCCGTAGAGAGCCTTTATGGGTATCTGCGCTAGTATTATATCCAGCTCTTCGACCTCCTACAATGGTGTTTTCGTTGTTTCCGGATCCAACTTGATCATTTTGTGTGTGATGGTAAATGTGTTGCTACTCTGGGCGACAAATTGTATCGTCTCTTATGGTGCTTCTACACTGGTGGCCTCAGTACTGCCTTCTGTTGTTGCGTGGTGGCCTAAGATTTTGCATGGTCCTGTAGTTGTTGTATGTGCTCATGGACTTCTATCAACTTCACCATGATCTGCTCTCTCCATGCCTCTGTTGTTTTTACCGCTTACTCGCTCATGTCTTGGACTTTTTCCACGACGAGCTCTGCATCATCCCAAGTGAGGTGATGTCTGGGTCCTCTGTGTCATATTTATTTTTACCACACACATCTATTCCTTGCGCGGTCTCCTTTGCTAATTGTGAGGGATGTTCCCCACTGGTTGTGCCTGGGCCTATTTCCTATTGAACCTGTGTTGGCTTCTTCATCATAGCTTGTGGGTGGCTACCTGTTCGCATTGTTGTGTGCGTTCTCCTTGGTTTTTTCAAGATTTCACTCCCACTTGAAACTGTATGCGTTGTTGTTGTCCAAGTATTTCTAGAAAGAATACCTATTCGTGTTGATGAGCATGCCTCCGTTATGTCTTTAGGCTTGGTATGATGCGTCGTACCTATCCTGGTGGTGGGATTTTTTATTGGTTGTTGCCACTACACATGCCAATTTGATGATCCACTCCATCTCCTCCTTGGTCATGCAGTATTGCATCTTCATCCATGCTCACTTAGGATCCCTCACAACTTGGATCCATCTATGGTGTCGGGATGCCTTGAACTTCGCAATCCCCTTGATTTACTATGCAACCTTCCTCAAGATGCACCGTTGTTGAATTTCCTCTAACACATGGTAAAAACCGCATTTTTTTCATGCTGTGCTTTGTTGTCCTTGTCCTGCTAGAGGGACTCATACCTGGTTGCGTAGCACTTCCCCGTACTAGTGATGAAGGTGATGTACTTGGGCTCCTGCCACCTTGCGAACATAACCAATATCATCATTCGAGAGTAGTGGAACTCAATTCCATTATCATGCGCGTCGCAGAAGTCCAGTAAGAACTGGTTCAACAAAAATTGTGACCAATTGAACATCATTCCTTTTGCGCACTATGCTGCTACTGAAATTACACCTGCATGGAATTCCTCTCAGCGACACTTTCTTAGTAACTTGCACACTATTAGTTTGTTGAAGAACCTCATCACGTCATCATTGATTTCTTTTATGATGAGGCCTCTACTCCCCCGTGTCGTGTCAAACTGTGTCTTCACCTGCTCTGCTAGTTCCTTCTCGCGTGCCTTGTTTTCCAAACACTCCTCTGGTTGCACGCCGACTGTGGGTAAGCTTGTAATCTTGGAAATGAGTGCCACATCTATCTGTACAGGCTTATTCATCCATATGATTCCCCCATGTACCTGGGCCACTAATGTTTTGACGCATAGGCCGACATTTTTTCCCCACCTGAAGTGTGGAATATCTAGCAAATTCATGATGTTGAAGTTGTATAGCCCTGTAATCCACTGCATGGGCTCTAATACTAGCCTTCCTAGGGGTCCAACCTCCCATGTGTTGATCAAATAAAATTCATAGACCAACTTAGGGAATTTCGTTGTGTCACGCACGTCATGGTCTACATAGCGCAACTTGGTCACTTTCCCCAACATGTCCTTGAAAGTGGGGACTATGTATGGAATGAAAGGTAAGGAAATATTTAGGTTCTCGGACGTATTTCTCTTCTGCCCTATTGTGGATGTGCATGCCTTGGCAACTTCTATGCCCTCMTCGTCCCTCAGTGAGTCTGGTCMGTATGTTATGTCCTCGACCTAGACTTCTTCTCATGATTGGGACGATCTTAGTTCCTCTGTGTCAGTCAGTTTGGTCAGCTCCTCTAGGTTAAGGTTTGAAACCCCATTCCTAGYTCYCGAGCTCTGCCCTACTTCTCCTCTCTATGCGATCAGGAGCTCTTCCTCAACCTGTGTCGGGCTACTAGACTCTGGCTCTGAGGTGGTCATGTCCTCGAGCTCAACTATGGTCACAGATTGTATCCTTTCCTTACCCCTTTGACCTTGTCGGGTGACCCTGATAAACTGGCCTGATGACCCTGGCTTCGGTGGATCCATCCTATGTGACTGCCATAATCTTGGATGGCTATGGTAATGATTTCAAAATTAGGGCACGGATTCTTCTATTCGCTCTGAGCTCAAAATTCGCTCAGTGTTGAATAATTGTGCCTTCTTCGCCCTTTATAGAACTTTTCACAGTCATTATTCACTTTTTTCATATATTCGAGCCAACTTTTCTTTTTATTACGTGTTGTATTCTGATATCTGGCGTGGTAATTCATGTGCACAACTTTTCATGTGTTTTTGTATTTTCTGTAGTTTTTTTTTCTCTTTTTATTTGGTTTTGTCATTTTTCTGTCTAATATCTACTATAGTACATTATATACATACTTGCCTTACTGTGTTGTCCCTATTTATACTTGGTTAGGTCGACTGTCCTTGTACAACTTCATTCGACTCCCATTGATCATTCCCTTTAGTTCAATTCCTACTACATCCTTTAGTCGCACATATCCTCCATCGGAGACATGCTCGACTGCATATGGCCCTAGCCAATGCATTCTAAATTTACCTGGATGTTGAAATAATTTGTTGGCATATAGGAAGACTAAGTCTTATTCCTTGAAACTTTTCTTTTTGATATTTCTGTCATGCCAAGCTTTGTCTCTAGCTTTTTGTACTTCCTGGTGAAATCTTGCTAGGAAACTATCCTCTTCCATTTCCATGAGCTGACTTATACTTTATTCTACTGCATCCCATTCTGTCATGTTAGTAATGTATGCGACGTGCAGACTAGGTACCAGAAATTCCAATGCTACTACTACTTTCTATCCATACACCATCCTAAATGGTGTATGTCCTGTCAAAGTTTTACATGTATTTATGTATGCCCATAGTACTGTTGGTATTTTCAAATCCCAATCATCCATGTTAATATTGCAGATCTTTGTCAAGGAATTCTCCAATATCTTGTTGAACGCTTCTATTGTTCCATTTGCTTGAGGGTGATATGGTGTACTTGTTGGCATAGGGGAAGACCCAGGGTTCAACTCTTATAGTGCACCAACAAACCCTAACTACTGGCCCTTTCGGAAACACCTGCGAAGCAGATGCAGTCTCACCCGAAGTAGCAATAGGGGGTTGTAGGACATTGGTGTCTACAACCAAAGGAAATGCAAAGTAATTCCAAAACACAATGCAAAACAATCTAGATATTCTCTACCACTCTTAAGCTTACTTTGCGAGTTATATCTCTTATCTAACACAACAATGCAGTAGCAATATATTAGATGACAAATAACATAGAATCAACCATAAAGACAATAAGATATACATGGTTCACCCTCTCCCCAGGGCTACGTCCAAAAAACTATGTTTCTTGATATATTAGATGAAAACATATAGTTCTATCTGCGCACTTAATTGCAAGTCTTCTCTCTTTCTCTCTTTCTCTTTCCTCCCTGTGCACCCAGTTGCAGGGTTGATCCTTGCACCCAGCTGAAGATCCATAATACAGACTCAATATTTCTCTCAACAACAATAATGGAAACAACAATGACTAACAACCAATAATTGAGCCACGACAATAATAATAGAAACAAACCCCGTCCCAGGTCTTCTAAACCTTTATTTATACATTACATCACAAAAGTCTAGGTGTAAAAACCCTATATCCAAAACCCTAGGTCCAAAACCCTAGGTCCACTTGACCCACGTTTTAAGGGCTTCACCATCCCATCCTTCCTTATTTTCCGTGAGGTGCTCCAAAGAATCCATTGATGTCTTCTTCCGCTTGCTAAGTTTTCCACGATCCATCTTCTTCGATGATTTGTCTTCCTTGATACTCTCTTCCAACAGCTAGCTTTTCCTTTACTTCGCTCCTTCTTTTATGCGACTTCGACCCCTTCTCGATTTATGTGCCTTCCACATAGTTCGTTCTTCGTCTTTATTCCTTAATCTTCGCTTCCTTACATAACCAAGGGACAACAGTACTCATCTGATGATAGACTTCAAACTCCTCAGTCATAGCCTTGATAGTGTTGTTGATGAAGTGAGTACCTTGGTCACTCATCAAAATCCTTGGACATCCAAATCTAGTGATCACTTGCTCAAACAAAAAGTGTGTTGTTGTTTCTACGCT
This sequence comes from Picea mariana, assembly GCA_032191745.1. Classification (NCBI taxonomy): domain Eukaryota; kingdom Viridiplantae; phylum Streptophyta; class Pinopsida; order Pinales; family Pinaceae; genus Picea; species Picea mariana. The sequence goes on along the minus strand of JASDQU010373912.1, from coordinate 77,592 downwards.
GCAATATTTGACTGGTCCTACTTCTTCCCATCTTGTTAAGTATTATGTTGCATTAATGATGTATCTATCTCCTGAACTTCTTGTTGGTGGATGAATTTCCAAAAACATATATAGCCCATTTTTCAAATACTTGCAAGGTTACTTGTGGTCTTAGGGGAATCTTATCCCTTATGTTAGGTTTACCAACCCTATGACATGCATCGCATCTCTACAAATATTCCTTAGCATCTTTGTGAATTGTTTGCCACCATAATCCTATGCGCAATACCTTTTGCACGGTATCTTTTCTTGCATAATGTCCTCCAACTATTCCTTCATGGGATTCTGCTAAAATTCTAGGCCTTTCATGCTCTAATACAAATCTTCTCAAAATATTGTCTGTGCCCATTTTGTATAAGTGTCATGCAATCAATTGATAGTCTATAGCTTTGAAAACCAAATTTTTCTTCTGTGCAGTGTTAAACTCTTGTGGCGCAAACCATGTACTCAAGTATTCAACAATATCAACAAATTATTCATTAGCTATTTGGACTGAAAATAACTGCGCATCAAGGAAGTTGTCCTCCAAGTTGGTAGGTTCTTCTCCATTGGTTACTCTTGACAAGTGGTCCATTCCTACATTCAACTTCCCTGGTTTGACTATCACTTCAAAATCAAATTCCTGAAATAACAGTAGCCATCTACATATCTCCCACCCCAACACTGGCTTGTTGACTAGGTATTTGAGGGTTGAATGATATGTAAACATCTTGAAGTATTTTCCCAGTAAGTAATGTTTGAACTTCTGAAGTGCATAGACCATAGCTAGGCCTTATGTTTATGTAGTATTCAAGTAGTTTAGCTCTGATTCTAACAGTTTTCTGCTAGCAAATGCTATAGGATGGTCCAATTCCCCATGCTCCTAATTGCGCCAAAATAGCTCCAAGTGTTATGGATGATGCATCTACATGCACATGAAATGTCTTTTCCCAATCTGGGAATACTAGAATAGATGTTGTGACCATTTTTTCTTTTAGAGTGTCCAAACCTCGCTGACAATCCTCATTCCACTATAACATGATATCTTTCTTGAGAAGTTTCTCCATCGGCGCAGTGATTTGTGCATACCCTTTTATGAAATTCATGTAGTAACATGTATGTCCCAATGTTTCTCTCAACTAGCACACTGATTTTGGTGGTGGTAAGTTAACAATGACTGCAATATTTGTAGGATCCACTATTAGACCCTGTTTTCATACTATATGACCCAATAAAATTCCAAAAGGTGTCACAAATATTCATTTCTTAATGTTCAGGGACATGTGACATTGCTTGCATCTTTCCAACATTATCATTAACACCTCTACATGGTCTTTCAAGACTGTATACCATCCAATCATCCAGGTACACTTTTAATAATTGATGGATGAATTCTTTGAATGTAGTTATGACTACTCTTGAAAATATTATTGGTTCATTCTTCAGTCCAAAAGGCATCACTGTGTATTGATAGAATCCAAATTTGGTGGAAAAGGTAGTCTTATACATGTCTTCTAGAGCTATTTTGATTTGGTGGTAGCCTAAGAATCCATCTGTGAATGAATATGCTTCCTGACCTCCCACATTCTCTAGGACTTCATCAGTAAAAGGGGAAGGAAAAGGGTCATGTAGGCAAGAATCATTCAACTTTCCCAGATCAATATGCCTCCTTTCTTCTTCTCCTGAACTACCATAGGGATTATCCATTCCGATTCTTCTACTAGTTCTATGATTCCAGCTTCCAACATTCTGTCGATTTTTGCTTTTACTTTCTGCTTATATATTGGATTCAATATATATTATCGTTGTCTGAAAGATATAGCCCCAGGTTTGAGAGGTATCTTCATCTCTCCTATCTCTCCTGCTATGCCTTTCATCTCTGTAAATGTGGTTGGGAAGAGGTCACTGTCCTCGCGCAATAACTCTGTTATCCTCTCCACTGTTTTCTCATCCCAATAGTCTCCAATGCTGGCCATTTTGGGATTATCAGTTGTCCCAATGTTGAATTTATTCACCTTGATCAGCACAAAAAACACTTATGATTCCAGAGATGGACGTTCCACATCTCTTTCTCCTTCAACTTCTGTAATTTGAATGTTGCACGGGTCATATTCATCTGGTGCTTCTTCCTGCACATGGTAGCATGACAATAGTTCCTTAACTATCTTCCTGTTTTGTTGTTGGTACTTTGTCATAAGTTCAACCTCTGGTTCCTTAATAAATATCACCCCTCTGATTTGTTTGAGTGTTGAATCAATGTTGGGGTTTTCATGTTCAAATGATAAAGTGACTATAAAATTATGTTGTAATGTTGTCCATTCTGCAGTGCCTCTGCGTAGTTTCTGGTCTACATACCAGTTTGCTGGAATTCCTTCCAATGCGTGAATGAAGTGATGAGGCCATTCCTCTAGTGGTGTCATCTTCCATAGTGTTATGCATTTTTCCAAGTGTTTTGATGGTGTCCCTTGTCCATCATATCTCTGCATCTCATTGATTGTCGGCTCTGCGCCAAATCTAATGCGCAGTAATCGCTTGCATTGGTACCAATCCTTAACAATTTCTTTGTGTGCACCCCACCATCTTGCAAGTGTATCCTTAAGTGCGATATATAGGGATAAGAGCCTCTTATTATCTGATACTTCCTCCTCATATTTTTTCAGGAACTCTTCTAAGTTTGCCATGAAACCTGGGGGGTTCTCTTATCTATGTACCCACCCATCTTACTGCACATCTATTCATGCGCACCTTCTTATAGATACCTCATGTAGGCATTGTTGCCAATTTTCCAGTCCTGTATCTGAATCAGAAGCACATGAGGTGATACCTCTCCAACTGAGTACCCCATCTGCAATTGGATTAATGTATTCTTCTGTGTGTGTGGTGGTTTTGTACAGTTGGTTAATTTCTTCTAAATCCAGACAGGTCGGTTCCACAAATATTCTGGCTTCGGATGGGTACAAGGGTGCAATGACCCAATATTCCCCTTACTCAAATGTCATATTCTTTGTCATCAAGTTGATTATGGCTTATTTATCAAATTCCCAATCCATCCTAAGCAATGTTGGATATGGTGTTGTTCCATCTACTATTTCTATCACTTCAAAGTCTGCCTTAGTGCGCACTCTGTCCAAATATATTGTCACTCCTTTAAGCCTCCCAATTGGAATAACTCTATGTTGGTTTGCTAACTTCAATTGGACAAGTGAATAGCCTAGTGTGGGCTCTCCCATACACTGCCAAGTCTTCTTTGGTAAGACATTTACTTCAAATCTAGGGTCCAATATAACATCTCCCATGTTGAAATATCTAATATTGGCATTCAATCTAAATTCTCTGCTTGTCCTCCTTCTTGCATGGAGGTGATTGAATGTTCTATGTTATAATTTCCCCCCAGTGTTTTTGTTTTATCTATCTAGCATATTCTGTAAGATTGAAAAAAATCATGGATCTTTGAATAAATGAACACAGGATTGTAGAAAATTTCAGATATTACTTACTTGGTCTCCAGGGTGTGCTTCACTGGTGTGGTCCATTGCCAACGACATTTCATATGTGGGGACGTCTTGAGTATGTTGCGCAACAAATGTAGATGCAACATTCTACTTGATAAATTCTTGTCTTTCCTCCTTGAAGGTCTCCTTCTCCTTTCCTGCATCGAATTGTTTATGAGGTTCAATATTCTTATTCACCCATTGGTGTTGTGATAGATCCTATCGTATCACGTCAGTTCATGTATTAACGTCTCTGCACGTCACTATGTTGATATTTTTTCCATCCTCCCTGACTTCTGCAGAAATCCAGTGTATGTTCTTATCGTTCTGATTCCATTTTTCTTGAATCTTTCCCAAAAGTGTTGGGCATTCCTTTGTATCATGGTATGTTGTGCGACAATACATCCATGTCACGGGTGGAAGTGAACATTCCCTTGCATAATGCCCTAGATGTTGGCAGTTATGGCATACTACTGGACCTATTCCTTGTCCAAATACTCCTCTACCTCATCCTCCACCTCTGTATCCAATTCAATCTCCTCGCGGTGCATTTTACTTAGGCATCTGATTATAATGCATGGGGTTATACTGTGGTTGTTCGTTATTATACTGAGGTTGTGAAGTGTTATATTGTTGTTGTGTAGTGTTGTATGGCGGCGATACTTGGTTGTGTTAGCACTCTGTAATTCTTAGAGGTTTTCAAGGGCAGCAAAAATTGACAGAGATAACTTACCGAAACCACTTTCGAAACTGGGATATAGCCCTGCCAATTTCAGAGAGGGATCTCTCTGAAGGATTTAGATCTGTTTGAGTTTTTAGATATTAGGCTAGTTAAAATAATCTGAGTTTGTTGTTTTATTTATAAGGATTGGTTGAAGAATTGCATTAAACATCCATTGAGCTATGGGTTATGTATTAATGATTAAGATCTGATACAATTTTTATAAGATTTATTCACAGGGAGAGGTAGTGAGAATGTTGGATATTAGAATTAAATGTGGTGAAAAGATAAAACAGGTGAGAGATTTAACTAAGCAAAGAAGAAGTTAATAATTTCCTTACTTAATATCAGATGAATAACATGTAGATCGCTAAAGACCAAAAAAATAGTGCATGAGGAAAATTATGTTCATTAACTTCCTTTAAACGATTTAGAAACAGAAAACAAAATGATTATAGAGTAAGATAAACATTAACAGAGCAAGATAAACATCACCAACATCCAAACACAAGAATCATGTGAACAGTCTTTTTATTACTGGTTGATCTTCTAAAAAAGATTACAAAGATAACTCCTTGGACGCAAAAATCAACCCTTAATACTTCAAAGTGAGAAGTATTTATACAACAATTACATCCAATCTTGTCATTTATGACTAGGATATGGTGGAGAAAAAATCTAACTAACTAGATTACAAATTACAAAATAATAGGAATGCAGGTGATCTATTTGAATCCTTGGTGTTGATTCCCGGGGAAGTATTTGGTGATTCATCAACTTGAATTTGATTATATTCCTCATGCTAACTCGGATATCCACGTCACCTTTACTCAAGTAAACCGCATAGGTATTCCCATATTTTTGACTAGGGATGGAAACCTTGAGTAATTTTTGTATGTTTCATCCATCTCAATGTACTTGGCAAAGGTAGGCTTTGTGATGAAAATGTATTTTATCTCATGTTGGATGCTCAGATCCAACTGTATATTTTCTAAGAAATCCTTGCCAGTAATGCTCCCTTGTATGCCTGCAAATTTAGAACCATCTTTTGCTACTACTAGGATATTTTGCTTGTAGTTAGACATAGTGATGAGCTTATCACTGATCACTAGTAAACCTGGAAGTCCCTTCTTGTGCAGTGAGTCGACCTTGCTGAAAATTCTATGCACTCCAGCGTCCATTGTCTAAGATTTCTCTTCTAATTGCAACATCAATCCTTTCTTGGTCAAAAATTTCTTGATCAGATGGTCTCTGTCCTATCTTCAATTTCCAAAACCTCTAGCTCTTGTTTGGTCTTGGAGTTTAAGAATATGATGATTTTAGTGGCCTCTGTAGGCCTCTCTCCCAATTCTTCTCTTATCATGTCAATTGTCTGTCTAGATCTCTGCACCAGTTCATTTTGTTCAAACACAATTTGTATGAGTGGCCAAATCTTTGTCATTGACTTGTTGATGTCCATCCAGATATTTTCCTTGGCCTCTGACAGTGTCTTGGCCATGACAGTCTCTTTCTGCAACTTCTGTATTTCTTGAGTGAGTCTATGTGACTTGTGCATCTCTGTGTTGTAGCTTGATTGGAACGTGGATTTCAATTTCTGTAGGTTATTAATATCTTATTGTAATATTTTAATATCTTCTCCTTGCATGGTCATGTCCTCCATTGACTTCACCAATTTCCCAGAAGCATCTAAAGCTGTCACTGGGACGACTGGAGGAATTTCTACTGTTGTGGTTGCTGCAGCTGGACTAACTCCTATGAGAGGAACTACATTCAGTGGAATGACAACCATTGGCACACTCTGTTCCTTTTCTTTGACCAACTTGTCTAGCTCAGCCTCCATCTCCTATATTTGTTCATTATGTTCCATTATTATCTTCAACAACTCCTCCTTGTGGCCTTCACTCTCAGTGATTTCCTTTGCTTGTGAATCTTTAGTGGCTGGGAGTTTCAATTGTTTCCTCAAAGATGTTATGTCAACATTTTTATTCTTCAGCCATTCCTCGGCTTCTTTAACATTGGATGGATCATAGCCAATTTTCAGTATGAGCTCCTCTGGGGATTTGATCTTGTTATCTTTGGCTAGAGAAGATATCTTTTTCAGCTTCAATTTAGACTGGACATTATTCAAAGATACCTGCAATTTTGTAGCAGTCAAGGATGTATTTTCCAATGTGGAGAAAATCATCTCCCTTGTTTTCCTATGCATGTCCATTTGATTAGTTGGATTCACCTCTTTTACATCAAATTCAAATGTTTCCCTCTTGTAGTCATAAATTGTATTAGGATGAGAAACATGTGCCTGCAAGAATGCCATGTGCATCCTTCCTTTCTCTGTGTTGAATGCAGATAGTAACCTGTGTTGTGTTGTAGATGTCTATTTCAAAAACTATGCATAGGTGTTGTTAGTCAGCAACTCATTCTTCTTTTTTATTAAGTTGTACTTCTCAAATATATTTAGTCCAACAGGCTCTTGTGAGGATTTAGGTGACAATGTGATATATGCTTTCCTTTTGGATGAGGAAGTGGATACTATGTGTTGGCTTCCTAAGAAGACCGATGAATGTGGTCCCTCCATAAACTATGGTGGATTGGGTTTCTTCTTCTCTAGACCTGTCAGGTGTATGGCTATTCTTGGTCCTCTTCCTGTAGAATTGGAAATATTCTACTGACACTTATGTGACTTAAGGAGAGGCTTATTTCCTAGATCTCTTCTCTGCTTGTACCTATGGAGTGATGGTATGTGAAATGTTGGAAGGTGAAGGTTGTTTTTCTGTATCTAGCAAGGTATTTTCCTGCCACTTTGTCTAATTCATGAACTTTTCAATTTCAGGCTTTGGCACATGAGCATAAGGAGATATCTTGTTTTTAGGCCTAGTTTCTGCTATAATGCCACATGGGTCATAATACCATGAGAAGCTTAGGATGAAATTCATTTCATTTAAAATATTATTGGCTTCTTCCCCTGTGACTCTGTTGTTGCATATGAATGAACATATCTGGCCTTTCATCCTGAGCTATTGCTTCTTCTTGAATGCCACAAAGTGAATATCCTCAAAATTGATCATCTATCTGATATATTCCAAGGTGAATATTTTGGCAGGTAGGTACTTTGGAAGCTTGTAAGGAGCTAATTCACACATGTTAGCACAATATTGGTTTATGCCTCAGCGTTGCATAAGTGGCGCTACCTATAGGTGCTACCTAATATTTCACAGAGAATAGAATCTACATTTCATTATTCATTTTGGCAAATGAATACAATTGTTATGGGATTTTTTTTTGTTTTGGGGAAAATTGAAATTATATTTAGTTATTCCCAATATCCAAGTTCAAGCATCAAAGAACCCATGAATTTATGCTATCAAATTGCATGTAGAAACCCAGTCGGGTGCTACCTACAGGTGTTGCGTAATATTCTAGTAGAGGATAAATTGTGCAAAGTTATTCTGCCAATTTTGAGTCACTAATTTAAAACTTGGGTTATGATCAGTTGAGGATGTATTTTTGAAAACTAGAGGATTTTTTTGTTCATAACATTCCAAATAACAAAAACCTCTCTCAGTTTTTCAAAATGTGTTTTGGTTTGAGAGATATTGGATATAGAAGTAGGCACTGCATACTCTGCACAATGGCGCTGCATACTAATTTCCTGTAGCGGTCACAGTTTTGATATTCGCCTTGTTGGGAGGTTGCCACATGTCAAGGAGAGTTCGAATGGATTCTCAAGGATCAATTAGATGTCAAGGGACACCTGCACTTAATATTTATCTCCAGCAAAGGCCTCATGCATGAGGTGGAAACAATTTATTAATGACTTCCAACAAATTCCTGAAAATCAGCAGTTTGTTGGATTTTTGTCTCTTTGACTGTTGCCACCTATCTCCAAGGCTTAGAATCCAATGGAGGAGATGGCATTCGACCTCATTAGGTTATTTGGATGATATTTTCTATTTGAATATATTTCATATTTGAGGATCAAAGGCTGTCAATGATTTATGGATCCCTAAGCAACAGAGGATCTGTTGTATTTTTCCCATCAGTCATTGTTTATATTCAAGTATTTGTTGATTCATTAAATTGAGAGGATCTTTATTTACTGAACATTCTATCTTATAATTTCCTTCTTCATTTCTTCCACCTATCAACATATAATATTGTTTTCTATTAAGAAGATTGTGTGCCTTCGATGAGTGGGATGTTTGTGACTCCATTGCCCATTGGTGTAGCCTACTGATCTACAGTTTGCTTCCCTCTCTCTTTCTTTATCCATCTTGTTGATCCACCTATTCAAAACCCAAATTATCTTTTACATTCTGATGGGTGTTGAGCTTACACTTTAGCAGTCAAAGTGTGACTTTCAGTGCTAACAACACTCATATACCCTGATTTCTATATGGTCCTAGTAAAGGTACTAGTCCTGTATTTTGGCTAATTCTGACAGGTGCAGAATCCTATGGACTTCCTCATTTATTATTGTTTATGTTCTATTGCTAAGCATGCATACCACTAGATGGTAAAATTGGTCAATGAACTGTTTGAAGTTGAACTCTGGTGAGTTCTTCCTCACTATTGATGTCCAGGAGGTCACTGGTTGAGGATTTTCATCTTGACCCAACTTATGGAGGGCGAAGGTGAATTTGTCTGCTTGGAAGAAGAGGAACATGTACACCAGCACTGAGGAGTACCTGAACATTCCTTCTGTGGAGAACTTGAATAATTGTTCATGTATACTGTCGGCTAGTAACTGACTGTAACCAAATTGTGTAGTATCCATTCCCTCAATGGAGAAAATGGACAGGAAACCCAGAATGGGTTCATCTACCCATTCATTGGAATAATATCCTAGAAAGCAACATAGGGATGGAATGATCTAGTTTCCTTTGACTGACAAGATTGAAGAATGATATGGAGGATTATATTTAGGCAACTGTGAGTCTTCAAGTAGGAAGGTTTCAAATATTTGAGCTCTCTACAGGAAAGACAGTTTCTGGTAGAGATCAATCAGGATTTCAATGGAGAAGGGGGAGACAGAGTTATTTCTGGGTATCTGCATCATTTGGTTTATCATTTCTAGGGTGATGGTGAACAAAGTTTCACCTAATGAAGACACAATGGCCCTTTGGTTGGGAAGGTAGTGATCTTGGAATTTTAAGGTGAACTCGAGGAAATGGTAGGTCTGGGGGAATATGTACAATGGAGTATTGGAATCACAGAGTCTGATATCATCACTCTAGTCCATGAATATGTCTTTGAGCCAGAAGTGTAATTCGAAGAATTTGAATTCACACTTCGGCTCTACAATTCAATAATATTTATCGGCTAAGGTGATGTGATCCAGGTCGACGAGAGGAGGAGGAAAGGATTTTCTTCTGTTTCGGTGGATTTAGACTTGGGCCCCATATTTAAACAGATATTTTCAAACATAAAAGGATGTTTTCTGTGATTACCAGGTTTTTAATGGCGTTTTTCAACTATGAGTTTAGTGGCGGTTATCTTGAAAATGGGAAACAGTGGTGTCAATGGTCTCTGGATCGGTGAATAGTGCAGGAATGGAAAAATAATGGAGTTAAATGGCATAGGGAGGTTTCTATTATGGAGCGAATGATGATTTGGACAGGTAACGGTCACGAGGAAAGGCATTGATTGGCCAACGGATGGATGGAGGTGATGTGGAGGATATTGAATGGCCAATGGGTGGATAGAATGTGATGTACGATAGGTGAGTGGAGCGTGACGTGTTGGAAGGGTAGTGGAGTGTGGTGATGGTATTGATGAGTGGTGTTGGCACAGGGGAAGACCTAGGGTTCAACGCTTCAACAACACACCAACAAAACCCTAACAATCGGCCCTTTCGGCGACATCTGCGAAGTAGATGAAGTCTCACTCGAGGTAGAGGAAGGGGTGGTTGCAATACACTCAGATGTCTGCAACCTAGCTAGGACACAGATCTGTGATTATAATACCTTAACAGAGAACTTAACAGTTAACATTCATTAGCAATTAACCCTCATTTACATCACATATCCAAATCCTAATTACAAAACAACGCAACATTCCACAAGATCTAATACATCCAACACTTAACACATAGAAATAGATCAGATCTAGAATTCATTCACATTACTAAGCACTAAGCTATAATATCAGATGCATCTAACATATATCATTTCACTAAGCATACATCACATCAACAACTATAATGCACAAAGCAACCACAACATAGGATATACGTGGTTCCGTTATAACCCTAAATTGCACCATTCATGCTTACCTGGCATCAGGCCTACTCATTGCCCTTCATTTCCAAAGCCATGCTGAACAGACTCTTCAAAAAACCTCCTAAATTAAGTAGCCCGCGCCCTAACCTATCACTGGGTGCGTTGGAATGATGGCAGGCCTTATACTGCATGCGTTGGAACGCGGGCTGACCCACTACAGCAAGCGTTTATCTAACAAAGCAAAAAATCAGGAAAGTTGNTGCCGAATCCGTTTTGTCCCAACCCTTTAGCCTTTCCTCAAGCTTTAGGAGAATTCAAGCAAAGTAGTTGGAGGACAAAGAAGAGGAGGAGCCCAGGATCAGGATCAAGGAACGGTGGCCGGTATCTGTAATCATTGTAAGTTGATTCATCTTGAGATTAATAAAAAGATACTTTTCCCGTCCCAAATGCAAGAGTCTTATGTGTTTCATTTGATTTATGTTTAAATCTCTAATCCTCTAGTAGAACAATAACATGCATGCGTAGTTTTGTCTTGATTGCAGAATCTATTTTTGGAAGGAGCAGCAGAAGCAACGGGATAAAGCTCAACGGAGGATCTACACCAACCGTCGATAAAAAGGTTAGTTGGTTCTTCCCATGTTTGCATGTGAAAAAGGGTTTTAGGTTTGGGGTAGAAGGTTAAAAGTAATTCTTGAAGGGTCATGATCTGCATGCAAGTTTAAACCCTAGCTTGTTAGTCCATAGGGTAGAATAACCCCACAATAGAATTGGCGACTCCACTAGGGATATTTACTCTTAGGGTTTCTGGATTTGGTAAAAGGTCTTTTGGGTAGCTCAAAGAAGTTCAGTTTCAGTTTCTTTGTTGTTTTTATTTTCTGTTAGGTCAAAAGCTAGCAGGGAACCTGGTTATCAATACCAGTTTTTCCTTGACTGTTGCTTGACTTTTATTCTCGGGACACACAGAGGTACCCGCGGCCTGCAAAAGCCCTGCCCACGTGTAACCCACGCCCTAACCTTCTACAGCCCGCGTTTGAATGCCTGCTGTAGTGGTTTCAGTAGTGTGTAGAGCCCAGGAAGCTTAAGAGGCAGTCTCCTCTTCCCTGTTAGAAGTTCACCTTCTCAGGGGGATTTCCGGATCCTGTCTGGGTCTTGTTGGTTTATTGTCTTGTTTGTCAGTCTGCCTCATTGAGTTGATTATTCTTTGCATTTGTTTTCTTTTTGCAAATTTTCCTTTTTCTGTTAAAATAGAAGCATACAAGCCTTTAGGAGACCCTGGTTGTCAATACCAGAGGCCTCTTTCAGGTCTGGGCTACCTGTGTTTGATTTTTTCTTAGATTTTATACCTACCCGCAGGCTGCCTCAGTTCTAAGCGCGGGTACCCGCGTGCTGTTGTAGCTCAACACGCATTTGAACGTGTGCTGTCTCGGTGACAGTCGCGGGCCTGTCTGGTTGCCTTTCAGCCTGGGTGGGGGCAGTCATCCCCTCCTGTGGTGAGAAGTGCTCCTTTCAGGGTTTGGAGTCTGGGGGGGCATAGTCAGTAAGTTAGGGCCTCATATCCTTAGCTTGTGTTTTTCTTACTTGATGTTTTGATAGAAAAGACAAAAGAGAAAAAAAAATTTGTTTTGTGGTTTTTAGGCAAGTGTTAGAATCGGTGATGTCTTGATTGTTTTTTCGCATTGTGTGCTCTAATTCTTTTTCTATATGCGCTTTAAGCCAGAGTTTTCTTTTCATTCTCTTGGTTTTGTTCTTGTCAACATTTTTCCTTGTTGCATTATTTGGCAATAAAATAAAATAAAAAATTTCCTTGTGTCATTTTCTTCTTGGTTTGAAGATTGTGTTGTTGCATCA
>JASDQU010373912.1:47446-58871 GCA_032191745.1 Picea mariana | reverse complement strand
ACATTGCAGATCTTTGTCAAGGCATCTTCTAGGATCTTATTAAAGGATTCCACTATTCCATTTGCTTGAGGGTGATATGGTGTACTCTTCTGATGGTAGAATTCAAATTCTTCAGTATAGTATCGTTGATAAAGTGAGTACCTTGGTCACTCATCAAAATCCTTGGGCATCCAAATCTAGTGATCACTTGCTCAAACAGAAAATGTGTTGTTGTCTCTACGCTGCAATATTTTACTGGTGTTGCTTCTTCCCATCTTGTTAAGTATTCTATCATAGTAATGATATAATTTTCTCTTGACCTTTTTTCTGGTGGGTTAATTGGTCCCACAAAGTCGATTTCCCATTTTTCAAATACTTGCTACGTTACTTGTGGCCTTAGGGGCATCTCATCCCTTATATTAGGTTTACCGACCCTCTGACATACATCACATCATTGGCAATAATACTTAGCATCTCTGTGAGTGGTCGAGCACCATAGTCCTGCACGCAATACCTTCTACGCAGTAGCTTTTCTGTCATAATGTTCTCCAGCTCTTCCCACGTGAGCCTCTGCTAAAATTCTAGTTTTTTCATGTTCTAAGACACATCTTCTTAGAATGTTGTATGCGCCCATGTTGTATAAGTGTCTTGCAATCAATTGATATTCTTCATCTCTGAATACCATATTTTTCTTCTACACAATGCTAAAATCTTGTGGCACATTCCCTGTACTCAAGTATTTAATGATGTCATCAAAATATCCATCAGCTACATGGATTGAAAATAGTTGTGCATCAGGAAAGTTTTCCTCTAAATTTGTGGGTTCCTCACAATTGGTGATTCTTGACATGTGATCAGGTCCTGCATTCAACTTCCCTGGTTTAAATATCACTTTAAAATTAAATTCCTGAAACAACAATAACCATATATAGATCCTCCCCCACAACATTGGCTTGTTGACTAGGTATTTGAGGCTTGAATGGTCTGTAAACTTTTTAAAGTGTTTTCCAAGTAAATAGTGTCTGAACTTATGAATTGGGTATACCATTGCTAAGCCTTCTCTTTCTGTAGTATTGTGATTCTGATCTGAATCTGACATTGTTTTGCTTGAAAATGCTATAGGATGGTCCAATTCCCTTGCTCTTGGTTGTGCCAGGAATATCTCCAAGTGTTATGGTTGATGCATCCACATGCACATGAAATGTGTTTTCCCAATATGGGAATACTAGAATAGGTTTTTTACCATATTCTCTTTCAAGGTGTCTAAACCTTGTTGATAATCCTTATTCCACTGGAATTTAGTATCCTTCTTTAACATTTTCTCCATTGGTGCAGTGATATGCGCATACCCTTTTATAAGTTTTCTATAGTAGCCTGTATGTCCCAATGTTTCTCTTAACTAGCGCACTAATTTTGGTGGTGGTAAATTAACAATGATTGCAATCTTAGCAAGATCCACCAATAGCCCTTGTTTACAGACTATGTGTCCCAACAGTATTCCAAAAGGTGTCCCAAAAATGCACTTCTTGATATTCAACGATATATGACATTGCCTTCATCTTTCCAACATCATCCTTAACACCTCTACATGATCTTTCAACATACTGTAGACTGTCCAATCATCCATATACACTTCCAAAAATTAATGTATGAATTCCTTAAAAGCAATTATTACTACCCCTGGAAATATAGCTAGTGCATTCTTCAGCCCAAAAGGCATGATTATACTGGTAGGAGCCCCATTCTGTGGAAAAATCAGTCTTGTACCTATATTCTAGAGCTATATTGATTTGATGATAACCTGAGAATCCATCTGTAAATGAGTATGCTTCCTATTCTCCCACATTCTCTAATACCTCATCTGTGAAAGGGGTGGGAAAAGTTTCATGTAGGAAATCATCATTCAGTTTCCTCATATCCACACAAATCCTTATCCCTCCTTGTTTATTTTCCTGCACTACCATAGGGATTATCCATTCTGATTCTTCTACTAGTTCTATGATACCAGCTTCCAACATTCTGTCAATTTCTGCTTTCACTTTCTTCTTATATATTGGATTTAGTCTATAAGGTCGTTGTCTAAAAAATCTCGCCTCAAGTTTGAGAGGTATCTTCATCTCTCCTAGCTCTCCTTCTATGCCTTTCATCTATATAAAGGTTGTTGGGAATAGGTCATTGTACTCACGCAGTAGCTCTATTATTATTTTTATTGTTTGCTCATCCCAGTAGTCTCCAATGTGGGACATTTTGGGATTCTCAATTGTCCCAATGTTGACTTTCTTCACCTTGATCGATGGAGCAAACACTTCTGATTCCAGGGATGGGCCTTCCACCTCTCTTTCTCCTTCAATTTTTGTAATTTGGATATTGTGCGGGTGATATTCATCTGGTGCTTCTTCCTGCACATGATAGTATGACAATAGTTCTTTCACTGTCTGTCTATTCTGTTGTTGGTATTCTGTTATGAGTTCCACCTCTGTTGTTGGTATTCTATTATGAGTTCCACCTATTATATGCTTGAGTGATAAATCCATGTTTGGGTTCTCACATTCAAATGAGAAGGTTACCACAAACTTCTTTTGCAATGTTGTCCATTCTGCAGTGCCTCTACGCAGTTCCTGGTCTACATACTAGTTTTCTGGAATTCCTTCTAGTGTATGAATAAAGTGATAATTCCATTCTTCTGGTTGTTCCATCGTCCATATTGTTCTACACTTCTCCAAATTTTCCACTGGTGAGCTCTATCCATCATATATCTGCGTCATTATGCTCTTCTACTCTATGCCAAATTTGATGCATAGTAGTCATTTGCATTAATACCAGTCCTTAATTGTTTCCTTGTGCGCACTCCACCATCTTGCAGGTGTTGCCTTGAGTTCTATGTCTAGGGATAATAGACTCTAATTTTCTAACACCTCATATTCGTATCTTGTTAGGAATTCTTCTAAATCGTTGATGCCATGGAAAATGGGAGGTTCTATGATTTATGTACCCACCCATCTTACTGCGCGATATATTCTTGCGCACCTTCTTGTGGAAACTTCATGTAATCTCTATTGCAAATTATCCAACCCTGTATCTGAGTCTGAAGAACATGATGTGATGCTTCTCCAACTAATTACTCCATCTGTAGTTGGGTTAACATAATCTTATGCACGTGCGGTGGTTTTGTACAACTAGTTTATCTCTTCTAAATCCAGACAAGTTGGTTCTACAAACCTTTCTCCTTCTAAAGGGTCTAATGGTGCAACAACTCTATATTCTCCTTACTTGAATGTCATATTTCTTGTCTTTAAATTGATTATGGTATGGTTATCAAATGCCCAATCCAGTCCAAGCAATGTTGGATAAGGTGTTGTACCATCTACTATTTCTACGACTTCAAAGTTTTCCTTAGTGTGCACTCCATCCAAGTTGATTGTTACTCCTTTCATACTTCCAATTGAAAGGACTCTTTGTTGGTTTTCTAGCTTCAACTAAACAGGTGAATATCTTAATGTGGTCTCTCCCATACATTGCCATATCTTATTGGGTAACACATTTACTTCGGAGCCTAAATCTAGTATAATATCCCCCATGTTTAAATCTCCAATGTCGGCATTCAGTCTGAATTCTCTGCTTGTCCTCCTCCTTGTATGCAAATGATTAACTGTTTTCTTCTCTAGCTTCCCCTCTACCTTTGTGTGACATATTTCTAACATATTTTTTAATACTTTAACATATGATTGATCCTTTAGTATTTTAACACAGGATTGCATAAAATCCTTTATGGTACTTACTTGTCTGAAAGGTTGTGTTTCATTAGTGTGATCCAGTGATGAAGGAATCATTGGATACTGTTGGCACAGGGGCACACCCAGGGTTCAACGCTTCAACAATGCACCAACAAAACCCTAACTATCGGCCCTTTCAGCAACACCTATAAAGCAAATGAAGTCTCACTCGAGGTAGAAGAAGGGGTGGTTGCAGAACTCAGATGTATGCAACCTAGCTGGGACATAGATCTATGATTACAATACCTTAACATAGCACTTAGAATTCAACATTCATTAGCAATTAACCCTTATTTACATCACAGATCAAAATCCTAATTACAGAACAACGCAACATCCCACAAGATCTAATACATCCAGCACTTAGCACATATAAATATATTAGATCTAGAATTCATTCACATTACTAAGCACTAAGCTATAATATCAGATGCATCTAACATATATCATTGAACTAAGCATACATCACATCAATGAGTACAATGCACAAAGAAACTACAACACAGGATATATGTGGTTCACCCCAGTGTGGGGCTATGTCCACCAACTCTTCTCTTCTTTATTATCTTCTCTCAATATTATACAAGCACAGAGCCATAGGAACCCACTCTGCATAAGACAGGAGATCTGCGCACACCTCACCAGATCCTCCTTCCCCGAGATAGGTTTAAGCACAAATCCTTCTTATAATCTACACACAAGATTCTTACAATCACTTGCACTTAGCTCTGCAAGTTCTTAACACACAGTAAGCACAAATCCCTTGCAATCACATATATCAAACTCTAGCGCTTAGCATCTTTTCCTCATTACCCTTAGCACCCCTTACTTACATCGCTTAGCTTTCTATTTATACATTACAAAATGGGCCTAAACATGGGTAAACCCATGGGCCGACATCCCATACCCATTACATAAACCCTAAACCCAAAACCCAAAAATTCCCTAAGAAGGGGTCGAGATCCCGCAATATCTACTTCGCCTTGCACTCCACCTTCGATCAGTTTGTCGAAGTCCCAAAATTGGTCAAACGTGACCCAAGTTCTCCAAAACTTGGTCAAGGGCCAACATGCCCCCAACACTCACCTATGACTCGTCCTGAGTCACTCTGATATAGGTAACTCTACCTCAAATGCCTTGAGCTTGGATCGAGATGCTTTGACCTATTGCTTCGCCAGAACCTCCTGATTGAAAAACTCTTGAATAACCTTCTCTGTCACAGGTCCTTCCAATTGTTGTTCAACTCAGTTGACTACTTGTTCTAGTTGTGCACCTTGTTCTTCAATCTACTCAAAAAGTATGCAAGTTGCATCCTGCACTAGCTAGAGTCACTAGGTCACTTCCATGACCTTACTCTGAATGGCATGGGCTTGCTACTAAAACATGTGTTGTTCCAGGGCTCTTTTCATCCTCTCGACCGGTGATAGTAGCTTCAACTACACTTTCACTGTTGCTGCTTGTTTTTTTGCCTCGTGGAGCTGTGACTCTAGTGTCCTGAGCTCAAGGTCTTTTGCAAGGCGCTCGTAGGTCTGCGCACTTCAACTATTGAGTTATTTGCATTCCAAGGCTAATGCCTTGATTCTATCAACTGTGCTCCTTACAGTTTATTCTCTTAGATCTTTCACTTCCTATGGAGTGCTTGGAACTGCTTGTAACTCCAGTTTGGCTATCCTCTGTTGGAGTTGTTGACTGGCTTCGACAATCTTCCCTACTTGTCTTTCTACTGGGTCTTTTTCCATATATTCTAAGCCCGTCACAAAGCGAAGTTCTCTAATGAGTACTTATTTAACTCCAATCTTCTCTACGAGAAACTGTTCCTTCTCCTTCTGGATATGCGCTCTATCCTCTGCAAACTTGGCTTGGATGTCAACTCTTTCCTATTGCGCAACCCGAGGTTGTTCTTTGGATTCCTCTTTTTCTTTCTTTAAGGCCTCTATGGCCTGATATTTTTCTTCCTAAACACGATGAAGGCGAGCTTCGATCGCATCTTTTATTCAGTGGAGATGGGCAGGTTCGTCTCCCAACTCTGTTCCTTCGGATGATGGGGATGCAGTAAAAACTGCACGGATGGAGTGGAGGGATTGTTGTACCCCTTTTAGATCTTCTTCTATTCTTTCATACATGGTCTCTTATTTGGATTCATTACGTTGTAAGATATATTCTAAGGTATCTAAGACAGCGGATATGATGAAATCTATGTCATCCATCGTGAGCATAGTCTGCATTTGTGGTTTAGTATATTTAACCTTCTTCTGTGATGTAGGTTTCATGGGGGGGACCTTTCTTTTATTGGAGGTCTCAGCTTCATCAATAGGGTCCCTAGGCGGTGTTACTTCACCTTGTTTCTGCTCATCTTCTTCTCCTTCTCCTTTGTCTTCTTATTTTTCTACTTCATCATCACCTCCCCCTCCTGGTGAGTTTGAAGCAGTCTCTTCTGATGCGTTGTTAAACTTCTGTACTTCTTCCTTTTTCTTCCTTCTGCTACTGCAGGGTGCATCATATTGTTCGTGAGTGACCAGAGGACTTCTGATTAGATCAGGGTCGGACAGTTCTGCCTGGTTGACTAGTACAAGGAGTTTTGCGGGCTACTCCTTAGTTATTTCTTCCAAGTCCTCCTCAATAAACTTGTAGTAAGATTGGAGCTCTTCTTTATGTTTGTCTCCTTATGCAATGATATAAATAAAATGTCTATCTGTGTGGAACTTCACAAATGGTCTAAACTTGTGCAGGGTATTCAGTGTCATGAGAGGGGAAGACTCAATAGCCCTCTTCAATTGTAGGTAATAGGTGTGGAACATCGCATTTGTTTGCCATTGTTTAGCCATGTCACTTGAATACCAGAGTGTGGTGAAATTTGCGGCTAAGGGTTCTGATGGCTCAATATCAGGGAAGGTCACACCTTCCGGCATCTCCCAAGAAATGAAGGTGATGAGGATCAATATCCAACTAAAATGGAACTCGTATCCCTGATCATGAACTTCATGGTAGTCTTTCTCTAACCGGTTGATGAGGAAGCTCGCCCAATTCATTTGTAGCCCTTCCATGCATTTTCCGACGAGGTCGATGACA
Source organism: Picea mariana (assembly GCA_032191745.1). Lineage (NCBI taxonomy): Eukaryota > Viridiplantae > Streptophyta > Pinopsida > Pinales > Pinaceae > Picea > Picea mariana. Next base: position 52,050 of record JASDQU010373912.1, on the reverse strand, counting down.
AATCCCGTGACCTATGTGGGTGTGTTCTTCCTTATTATCTTACCAATAATCAACTGGCAGGCTAGGCACACTGTGCCATTATGGATGGAGGCTACCTTGTAGCCCTACTTCTCCTTTTCCACATCGCCATAGGTGTATTTGATTCTCTGTGCCAGGGCACGATCTACATCCTTTCCTGGATAAAATTCTTGTGGGTCTGGTCCTTGCATGCTTAGTCCATTGATCCTATGGATCAGTTCTGGATCGACAGTGATACACCTATCCAACCAAAGATAACCACCATGGAATCACACCAATAAGATCTTAACGCATGCGTTAACCTCCTGATGTCTTCCAAAGTGTGGTATCTTCATCACATTCAGGATAGTGGACCTCACGATGTCCATGGTCCATGGTTGGGGGATGATCTTTGAATTATTCCCCTTTGTCTTGGTCAAATACTTGTATGGTGCAATATTTCCATAGATCTTATGGTCTCCTAGGTTATAGTCACTTATCTTCAACATCGGAATTCTCTCCAACTGCGGTCTGACTGTGCGTATCCCCTTTGGGAGGTACACAGTGATGACTGTGTAGTCAAAGTCCCTCAGGGCGTTGTCATGACTCACCACGCCAGCCAGAGGCGGGATGTAGACGGGCAGGATAGATGGGATGAGATTCACATTTGCTAATTCATCACGATGCTTCGTTTGTTTCTCTATCGCAGCTCAGGATGGTCCATATCCACAAGCAGTCGACGAGGATGCTTACACTCCTTTTGTCGATGAGGCTTGGATGCCTGCAGACATCACCTTCTTGACCATGAGCTCTATTAGGATCTCTTAGACAACTTTTTCTAATGTGCTAATTCCATCTGACATGCACACTTGAGATCTGATATCTCGGGTCAGTGAACAACACTCAATGTAACAAAATGGATCGCGAGGTCTCAATGATCATTGCGCGAAAGAAACTAGTTCTATGTGGAATCGGATAATCACAATTAGAAAAAGTGTTCTTGGTGCAATGCTCAATGAGATAAATAGACAACATCGTAATGGACAAGAATGCCTCAATCAATTCTATTCCATCAGTTATGGCGCGGTCCCAACGTTCCAGTGGCAAACATTCCAGCAATAACTACATTTCTAGCCATTCTGGAGCGTCTTTCTAACAGTAGAGACAGCTCCAACGATCATATTTCTTCATCGTGGTAAAGTGCCAATCTTCGTTGTTCTGATATCCTAGTGAAGTTCCAGTTCTGCAAACCTTCTTACTTCAGAGTCCTCCCTGGAACTTCCTATAACTTGTCTAACTTTTCTTTCTTATTGCTGATCTTTCTGGCTTTCTTTCCTGAAATCTGGGTCATTGGTTTCCTCTTTCCATTAACGTTCTTATCTCCTCTTGGCATGGTAAATTCACACTGTGGAGGGTCTTCCATAGGGTTCGAGGGTAGTACTTCCTCTTTGTCTGGAGTAGGTGTTCTACTCTCTTGTACAAATAGGTGTTTCAAGTCTTCCTGTGTTCTTTCAAATTCAATGACCATATCTCTGGTCTGTAGTAGCTTTGACTGGTCCTCTTGTTCTTTCAGTAAGTGTGTTATTCTCCTAGCCATGAAATCTCTTAATTCTTCCTTTTTTTGTTCTAGATCCTCCTCTTCTTTTTTCCTTCATATTTGATCTTTCTCAATCCATGTGTTTCCTAGCAAAATAGAAAATGGGGCGTTGTTCTCAACAAATTTAACTATCTCAATTTATTCTTTTATCGAAGTGCCATGAGCACTCATATATGTCTGGGTAAGTCTTCCTCGTAGGGTTATCAACTTTCCTGTAAATAATCCTATTCCTCCTAATGAAGGAACCATAGTAGGATTTCCCAAAATTTCCCAAGTGCTTTATGTCATGATATTCACCTACGTTTCCTCATCCAGGACACAATCTATGTCGAAGTCTCCTATTCTTGTTTCTATGCACTCCTTCTCTTTTAATATCTCTGATAATTTGATATCTCTGTGATCGTTCAAGGTTTCTTTTATCTGTAATAATACAGTCTCTGATTCTCTCTGGGGTTCTATCATATCCTTAGTTTCTTGGCCTATCTCATATTTTTCTTGTCTCATATTCATCTTTTCAACTTTGGCAATCATTCTAGGGCAATCCAAAAATTCATGTCCAGTAGCCTTACAACAAAGGCAAATAGGACCTCTACCAGGGCATTCCTTAGCAAGATGTCCTGGTCTTCTGCAACTATAGAAAAGAGTTAATCCTCTCTTTCTTTTAAATGACCCCCAACCTTTCCTGTACTGCGCACTGGGATCACAATGGTGGGTCTGAAAAAAATTATTTCTAGGATCCTGCATCCATTTTTTAGTCCAACAATTCTTTCTATGCATAGGAATAACATATCTTTCACTATTTCTATCAGATCTATTCATATCAAATCTTCTTTCTTCTAGTTGTACCCTAGTTTTCAGATTAGGACCAAATCTATTAAACATACCTAGATCCATTCTTTCGAAATAAAAATTTTCACTTATCTTACCTTTATCAGAGCACAAAGCTTCAAGATCTTACCTCTTTTCTTYAGATCAAACTTCTCTTCTTAACACAGAGCTTCGCAAGTCAAGTAGAATATTGTGCACTAGGGAAGCATATCTATGCACAAAGCTTTCTCTTTTCTTCAATTCCCAACAATCACAGTTTCAGGTCCCGTCAATGGAACCATTTGTTGACATAGGGGCAAACCCATGGTTCAATGCTTCAACAACGCACCAACAAAACCCTAACTACCAACCCTTTCGGAAACACCCGCGAAGCAGATGAAGTCTCACTTGAGGTAGAAGCAGGGGTGGTTGTAGGACTTAGATGTCTGCAACCTACCTGGGACACAAATATGTGATTACAATACCTTAACAGAGCACTTAGCAGTCAACATTCATTAGAAATTAACCCTTATTTCCATTGCATATCCAAATCCTAATTACAGAACAGCGCAAAATCCCACAAGATCTAATACATCCATCACTTAGCACATAGAAATAGATTAAATCTAGCATTTATTCACATTACTAAGCACTAAGCTATAATATCAGATGCATCTAACACATATCATTTCACTAAGCATACATCACATTAACGACTATAATGCACAAAGAAACCACAACAAAGGATATACGTGGTTCACCCCATTGTGGGGCTACGTCCACCAACTCTTCTCTTCTTTATTATCTTCTCTCAATCTTCTACAAGCATAGAGCCACAGGAACCCACTCCACATAGGAAAAGAGATCTGCGCACACCTCACCAGATCCTCCTTCCCCGAGCTAGGTTTAAGCAAAAATCCTTCTTACAAGTTGCACATAAGATTCTTACAATCACTTGCGCTTAGCTTTGCAAGTTCTTAACACACAGTAATCACAACGCCCTTGCAATCACATAGATCAAACTCTAGCACTTAACATATTTTCCTCATTACCCTTAGCACCCCTTACCTACATCGCCTAACTTTCTATTTATACATTACAAAATGGGCCTAAACATGGGTAAACCCATGGGCCGACATCCCACACCTATTACATAAAACTTAAACCCAAAAATGCTCTAAGAAGGGGTTGAGATCCCGCAATCTCCGCTTCGCCTTGCACACTATCTTCGATCATCCTGTCGAAGTCCCAAAATTGGTCGAACGTGACCCAAGTTCTCCAAAAATTGGTCAAGGGCCAACACATACATCTTAAGTATGTTGCATAGTTGATTTAGATGCAATATCTGGCTTCAAGAATTCTTGTTTGGCTTGCTTGAATGTCTCCTTTACATTCTACGCATCAAATTGCTTCTGTGGTTCGACATTCTTCTTCACCCATTGGTGTTGTGTTGGATCTTGTCTTACTGCGTCAGGTCCTGTTTTAGCTCCTCCACACGTGACTATGTTAATATTTCTTCCATCCTTTCTATATTTTGTAGATATCCACTATACATTCTAATTGTTATGATTCCTCTTCTCCTGGATCTTCCCCAATAGTGTTGAATAGTCTTTTGTGTCATGATCTTATGCACAATAATACATACATGTCGCAGGTGGAAGTGGACATTTGCGTGCATAGTGTCCTGGTTGTTGACAGTTATGACATACCACCAGTCCTCTGCCTCTTCCAAAGCCTCCTCTACCTCATCCTCCATAGTTGTAGCCAGCTCGATCTCCTTGCGGTGCGTTGTATTGAGGCACCTTATTTTACTATGTGGGATTATACTATGGTTGCACGGTATTGTACTGTGGATGTGTAGTGTTATATGGGGATGGTACCTGGTTAAAATGTGGTGAAGCTTGACCTGTCATCATTTATTCTTGCATCCTATAGGTTTTTGATGTTCTTTCTCTCATCATATCCATTGTCTTGCAATCTTTGTCGTCATGGCCCACTGACTTGCAAAAGTTGTAATATGAACTCTCGGGCATTGTCTGGTATTTCTACATCATTGGACAATGATATGGATCATGTCCATGTGTTTTAAATATCTCACACCATGTTCCTCCTATGGAAAAAGGGTTTGGAAGTCTTGTTGTCATGTACTGCATGAAATTTGGGCATCCATTCTTGTGGTGTCCTTCTGTCCTACATGTGGTAC
>JASDQU010373911.1:24551-38236 GCA_032191745.1 Picea mariana | reverse complement strand
TGAAGCTATGATACCTCTATTACAGAAATAATGGAAATAATAATGTAAATGCATAACTAGAAACATGCATGATGGACAAATAAATCCCAATTGGCCATGCACAACCATTAATAACAACTAGAATATCTTAAACATATCATAGAGATAAATTAAATACATAGAAGAATAAAATCATAGAGAAACATAGAGATAATTGTCTTTTAAAAAGAGTTTCAACAATTGGATGCAAACACTAGAAGTTCCACTCAACCTTAGACATTGTTTTTCTATATCTTAATATAAGGTCACCCCAATCCAAGAATATCAAATCACAATGATGGCTCCTAGTGATCCAGGAGGATCTTCACAACTGACACATTATATTTTATTTCAAAGGTATCCAACATTGTCCAGCCAATAAAGAGCTCACACTTGATGCATTTTGAATGAGGTCAAATGGAATTCATATGCTAGAGATATGTCTTGTTGAAGTAAATGGGAAAAATGGAAAAAAAATAAATGTAATGATTAATACTTATTGAGCATAGGTTCTCATGAATTAATGTATTTTTCATTGTAAAAGGAAACCATTTGGTGCAAACGATACATAGGATCTTAGTTTCCTAGTCTGGAGGAGAGTCTCAGGGAGAGTTGAGATCTTCATGAATGGTTGAGAGATTTTCTCAAACCAATCCCTTGAGATGTGCTAGGATCCTAATTTAGGGGATCTTGAGATATTTTATCTCCTTAAAAATCTTGAGGTAGTTCTCAAATGAAGAACTATTTAAACCCTTTTTGGAGATCAAGAAAGGAGACTCCTTTTAGGGAGAGCTTGTTGATTAATGAGAATTCTTTGTAAAAGAGAAGTAGGTTGTAGGATTTTTTATGCATATCCATTTCAAGAAGAATCAATAAAGCAAGTTCATGGATTTCATGAACTCAGAGACATAGCTCTCTACCATGAGGGCATACTACATAGGTGTCATCAAAAAATCTTTTCCATAGTTTGGGTTTGAGGGGTTCTAGTGAACTCCGTTATTACATTGTTGTCATAGTTGTATGCGTGTGATTTGATGCATTCTCACTTGTATGAGTAGATCTTTATTTGCAAGTATACACAATGATTGTGACAATTATGATCTTATGCTAATATATATATTCAATACTGAAGAATTCTTCATTTATATAATTTTCTCTTATTCACATGCAACTTTGTCAGAAAAAGATCTTAGGTTGACAATTTGGATGTAAGAAAATTCTCACCAAGTTTTCAGATCAAGGGGTATTAGAGAAGGTTTGACATTTTTGACGATTGTGAATATCATCACGGAAAAAGGATTGAAGCGAGAGAGACTTCAAGAGTTGGAAGAAATAAAACAATGCATTTGAGAAGAGAGTGTAGGGCTCAAAAATATTCTACAAGTTGCAGAAGAAGAGCAGCAAGAGCTTCAAGAAAAAACTCAGCTTCATGGAGAATTCCTTAATGAAATTATTGAATAATTGCAGCTCAAATTGCAAGCCAAGGATGATCTTTTGTCTAAGTTGCAGCATGGTGAATGAATGGAGGACAAAGAGTCTTCTACCATAGATGCACAAACCCAAACTGAGGTATGCCCTGAGAGTATTTATTCATGTTTGATTTCATCTCAGTATGATAATAATGTTGGAATGAAGCTTCTCACTAAAATGGGATATAGAGGAGGTGGACTTGCGATTAATGGCCAAGGAGTCACTCAACCATTAAATATGGTACAAATACCATGAATTATAGGTTTGGGATTCGGTAAAGAGGATATTGGAGAGTGCTCAAAGACAGCTGAAGCAAGAGCCACTTCAAAAACCATTTCTACATCATTTGAGTCCAAGAAAGGAGTCAAATTAGCTAGTCCTCATCAAATCAAGAACAATTCAGAAAGGTATAAAAGTCATTGAAATTATTTTCTTGAATATAAGAAAAATGATTTCTTCATTACATCTTTTAACCATGATGTAGCAAAGCATCAAATGAAGAAAGTTTGGGTTAAGAAGACAAAAGTGTCCATGGGAAGTGAGACAAATAAGAAACCACACCTTCCAAGTCCTCGAGTCGAGAATGCATAGTTGAATGGAAAACCAAGAAATTTTTGCATTTATTGCCACATCAATGGCAATTGGGAGAAGAAGCGTTGGAAGTTGCATCCTGAAATTCTCCACAAATCAAGCAGAAGGCTTGTGAAAAATCCAGTGAATAAGGAGGCTCCATCAACCATTGAAAAAACATGGTCACAAGAAGAAAGTGTTTGGTGCCGATTGGGTCAGTAGTTGATAATATTTATGCAAGTTTTATTTCATCTATTCTGCAAATTCTCGAGTTATATGGGGAAAGTATCCCTCTTTTGATGAAAAATGCTCAAAATTTTCTTGACTCGAAATCGAAAACCAATGGTACCATTGTGAATAACTCGTCGAGAGGAATCTGACGACACTTGAATCACGTCAAACAGCGTCCGGATGAAAAAGTTTTTGCATTCTGAAATGGCAGGATCTCCGTATGGTTGACAAGTTATGATGGCGTTGTCAATCAGACTTTCAGGTTGGTCGGAAATTCAGACTTCGTTTGGGACAAGATGTCTCCGATTCAGTATCCCCGTATTCTCGCTCGACTCTATTCGCTTTTGGAAATATCTTGCAGGACAGACTTGTATTTCATTCTCTGTCATCCTAATTTGATCTACAGCAGAACCATGAAATTATGGATAGAACAAGCCACAGGATGAAATTCTTATGGTTGTGCACAAAGTACTGATCGAAATCACCTCAAGAAAACATGATTGTTGCGATGAAAGCAACACCAAAGTGAAAACATCAAACTTCATTGGTTCATCGACTTTATCAAAGATGATGCAGAATATTACATTCCTCCTGTATACGAATGATAATGACAGCCTGAGCTCACCTTTGATCGGGGTGTCGATGACTATATCAAACTTTCTACGTAATCCATAATCTGCTACCAGCCGGGAATATTATTGTCAGGATTGTTGGTTTTGTACACAACGGGCAATGATACCAACTCCAACAATGACACATTCTCCATATTGAACGATGTGACACATACATCGAGGGTGTATACATTACATACATCGATATGTAGGGTTCTCCAAATCAGTTTTTGGAGTATGGAAAACCATTGTTATATGGTTTTGTTTCCCATTTTTGGGCAGTTATTATGTGCACATTGAGATAGTGGAATTTTCGACACCATGGGGTTTTTCACCACTAGTGCACATTTAATTTATTTTTTTTTGGGCACATTTTTTAATGAGGGTTTAAAAATCCCTAGTTTTCCATTAGTGCATGTTTTTTGCTTTAAAATTCAATGTAATTTCCTTGATAAAACATTGTGAAAGGCTTGTTTTAGCCACTCTTATGTGAGGAGAGTGAGAGGCATTATTTTGGGCCTAAAGCTTAATTTGGCTTCTTTGTAATCAGTTGATTGAGGCATTTTTTTCTAAGCCATTTTAGTGTTAATTGTAAACTTGACAAATGAGTAATTTATAAACTCTTGGAAAGTATTTTCGAAAGATGTAATACAAGTTCCGTCAATTATGTAATCCGGCTTTCATCAGCTATAGGTTGCAGTTTGATGCAGATGTGGGCGTTTATATATCGAGCTCTGAAGGACAGAGGTGAAGGAGATAGGGGATGTGCCCTTACAAACATTTTCTTTGTATCAGTTGCAAGTGTTAGCGTTTCATTATGATTCTGAAGTACGTGGGTGAAGGAATGTGCCTTTTGAAGACATTTGCATGTAGTTGGTGATGGATTGCAGATAAAGTTGATACTTTTGGAGACCAAAATTTTTCTTTGTGGGGAGGTGTGACCTAGGAGGATATTCACAGTTGACACATTTTAGTTGATTTCAAAGGTATCCAACATTGTATAACCAACAAAGAACTCACACCCGATGCATTTTGAATGAGGTCAAATGGACTTCATATCCTAGACATATGTCTTGTTGAAGTAAAGGGGGAAAAATGAAAAAAATTAAAATGTAATGATTAATACTTATTGAGCATAGGTTATCATGAATTAATGTATTTTTCATTGTAAGGGGAAACTATTTGGTGCAAAAGATACATAGGATTTTAGTTTCCTAGTCTCAAAGAGAGTTTCATGGACAATTGAGATCTTCATGGATGATTGAGATATATGGTTGAGATATTTTCTCAAGCCAATTTCTTGAGATGTGCCAAGATCCTAATTTAGGGGATCTTGAGAGATTTTATCTCCTTAAAAATCTTGAGGTAGTTCTCAAATGGAGAACTATTTAAACCCTTTTTGGAGATCAAGAAGGGAGACTCCTTTTAAGGAGAGCTCGTAGATTTATGAGAATTATTTGTAAAGGAGAAGCAAGTTATAGGCTTGTTTATGCATATCCCTTTCAAGAAGAATCAATAAATCAGTTTCATGGATTTCATGAACCCAGAGACATAGCCAGGGGCTCTCGTGAACTTTGTTATCATATTGTTGTCATAGTTTTGTGTGTGATTTGATGCATTGCCACTTGTATGAGTAGAGTTTTATTTGCAAGCATACACAATGATTGTGAAAGTTATGATATTATGTTAATATATTCAATAATGAAACATTCTTCGTTGATCTAATTTTCTCTTATTCACATGCAACTTCATCATAAAAGTATCTTAAGTTGAAAATTTGGATGTAAGAAAATTCTCACCAAGTTTTCAGATCACCTAGGATGACTCTAGTTTTTCCAACTAGTTTAGAAAATAAACTCTCACAGTTTCTCAACAATACAACAATCCCAATTTACCATCTATCTTTCCCATCAACATGCACAACCCAAGAGAATGAACTCCCTTCACTTCCAGGCAGACTTTCAGGTTGTTCACCTCAATGAAGGGCTCCAATTCTATTGCTCATGAAATATTAATGCTAGAAACTTCCAAAATTCTCATCTATAGACATTCTTGGCATTATTGTCAACATTTTCATGCACACATGCATCAAATATTTGTTGGAACGCCAGTAATTCCTATAGAAAACAACCACGGCTCACTAGCTTCAACAAGGTGTCTCCACATTCCCATAATAAGATCCAATGTGAGCAAGAAGGAAAGTAATGATGAACAAGACCTAGGTGGAAAAAACAAACCAATAACCCCAAAAATGTTGGAACAAAAGTCAGGAAACCACAAAACAATCCACGAGTAATGTTTATATAACTTTCAAGGCACAACGTGGCCTCTCCAAGAGATTCACATGACCCTTCCCTTGCTCACTAAAATCGAGGGTAAAAATAAAATTGTAACAAATATAAAGGCTCAGACTCTCATCCCTCCCCTCTCATGGAATCATATCCCACTATAACTCTTGTCCTTATTTTTCTTGCAACCAATGATGTATTTTACTATTAAAAGTATTACATTCCCCAGGCTCTTTGGCCTTTCCAATTGTTCAAGCACTCTAGCCTCTCATTAATAAACACAAAAAATGCATTATTAATATGAGGACTCAAAACCGGGGTATTAGATTCCCCTCCCCCTTATTTTGGCACTATCCTCAATGCATATACAAAAGATAATCAAATTTTCAAAAGTATTCAAAAATTCATGGGTACTTTTCCCTAATAGCATATTATTTCTCCCAAGTAGCATCTTCAAGACCACAACATGTCCACTAAAAGTTTACCAGTTCTATGACTCAATTCTAAAGAACCTTGACATTTTTGTCCAATATGCGCACCGACTGGACCAAAAATTTTCCTTCTGGGTCCATTTGAATCAAATACCAATCAATAACATGGTTAAGATCATGCACATACTTTTTGTTTATAAAAGAGACATGAAATACATTATGCAAATTCATGGAAGCAGGAAATGCAAGCATGTATGAAACTAGCCCAAATCTATCTAATATCTCAAATGGACCACAAAATATGGTTGCTATCTTGATACATCTTCCCAACTTCAATAAGCTCTTCTTGGGCTTCACTTTCAAAGGAACATTCTCTCCCACTTTAAATGATCTAGTTGTCATGTCCTTATCTACATAACTCTTTTGTTTATCTTGTGTTGCTTTCAAGTTCTTTTTAATCTTGACCATCTAGTCTTCCATATCCTTGAGAAATTTAGGCCCAAGTACTACTATATCTACTAGGTTATCCCAAATCACTGGATTATTTCATTTTATACCATACAAATATTCAAAAGGGACATCTTTAATGAAGCTTGATACCCATTATTATAGGAAAACTCAGCCAACTGCAAGTAATCTTCCCACTTAGATGGATTATCCATCACATGCATTATCAACATGGCTTGAATCACCTAGTTGACTCTCTCTATCTACCCATGTGATTGTGTATGGTATGTTGCGCTAAAGTTCAATTTTGTACCAAATCCCTTAAATAATACTCTCCAACAATTTGAATTAAAATTTGTATCTCTATCTAAAACAATGGCTTTGGGTATTCCATGCAACCTAGCAATTTCCCTCATAAATTTATGCAATATTAGTTGTTGTATGAGTCATCTTTACAAGGAAAAAATGAGCGACCTTTATCAATTTTTCCACCACTACCATTATTGAATCATGTTTCCTTGTTGTCCTAGGAAAATTAATAATAAAATCAATTGTCACCACTTCCCATTTATTCTCTAGAATTAGAAATGGATATACCAAACTCGTTGGGTGTCTAAATTCATATTTCACTCTATGACATTCGATACATCTGACAATGTAATCAACGACATCCTTCTTCATTCCTAGACAAAAGTATTGGTTTCTTATTGTTGCAATCATCTTCTCATAACTGGGATGTCCATCATATGGAACATTATGCATTTCTTTTAATACTGAATTTATGAGTTCTTCGGAAATAGGAACACAAATTTTGTTTTTATGCATAAGTATTCCATCTTTTCCAAAATTACACTCCTTGAATTTCTTCTATACATCTTCTTTCTATAATATTTATTTTACCTGTAGGTAATGTTGGTATGTAACAACAACATATAAAATTGTTCCTTGTAAATCCATCCAGTGCATACTAATGGATGCAGCATGCATGAGATGTACACTTGTATTGAGCTCATCAAGAATTTTTTTTTATTTTCCCTTGATATTCTTGATGTAAAATTCATACTCACTTAAGAATTCCAACCATCATGTATGCCTAGAACTCAAAGTTGGTTTCTCAAAAAGATATTTCAGACCACTATGGTCTATCCTTGATTCAAATTTTTTTCCTATGAGGTCATGCCTCTGCATCTTCAATGCATGAATTATAGGAACAAGCTCCAAATCACGTGTGGAATAATTTCTCTCAATTTTTTTAAGATTTCTTCACTCATAACTAGTGACATGTCCATTATGAGTGAGGACTCTACCAATTGCTTCTTTGCATGGATCTGTACATACCAAAAAATTCTCATTTGGGTCAACAATATTCAATATAGGTGCACCAATAATTAATTCTTTCAACAAAATAAAATTGTATTCACATTCTACTATGCATTGAAACTTAATTCCCTCCTTTTGTAAATAAGTGATGAGATGAACAATTTTGGACAATCCTTCTATAAATATCTTGTAGTATCTGGATAATCCCATAAAATATATGATTTCTGAAACATTCCTTGGTGTTGTCCATCCTCTAATGGATTCAATATTCTCTAGATCCACTGCTCTACCTTATTCTGAGATAATAAGCCCCAAATAATGGATCTTATTTCGGTAAAAGGAGCACTTTCTTAATTTGGCATATACATGGTGTTCCCTTAGAACTTGTTGCACCAACCTGAAGTGATTCTCATGATATTATTCTAATTTAGAATAGATAAGTATGTATTCCAAGAGCACAATGACAAACTTATCCAAATAATCTATGAATATGTCATTCATCAAACACATAAACAAATCTAGTGCATTGGTCAGTCCAAATGACACCAGTACATATTCATAATTCCCATACATGGTTCTCAAAGTTGTCTTATTGATGTATTCTTCCTCTATCCTACCTGGTGATATCTTCATCCCAAGTCTATCTTTGAAAATATATTTTCTCCTCTTAGTTGGTGAAAGAGGTCATCAATCCTGGGTAGAGGGTACTTTCTCTTCATATTTTCTTTGTTTAGTTATTTGAAGTCGATACCTAACCTCAATGACCCATATTTCTTTTTTACAAACAGTACTAGCGCTCCCCAAGGTGAAATACTTGGGTGTATGTATCCCTTATTCAAAAAATATTCTAGATGAATCTATAATTCCATTAATTATGATGTACTCATTCTAGAAAGATTCTTTGATACTGGGGAAACTCTTGGCACTAATTCAATACATAAAACTATATCCCTCCTTGGTGGTAATCCTAGTATTTCTTGAAATACATCCTCTAAATCTTGCAATAATGGAAAATATTCAAGGATTGTCTCTTTAGTATGTTATGGCTCCTCCACATGATTTGCATACAATTGAAATCCTTTATTGATACATTACTTCATCTGCAACACTGAAATCTCCTTGATGGATATGGGTCTTGGAATTCCTTTCATAATGTTCTTCTTCACCTCTTCATCAAGACGTGTAAATTCCTTATTGTGTCAATAGAGGACAACATGATTCTTGTCCATCCAATCTATTACAATTAGGATATCATAGGATCTTAAGGGTATGATATTTAGGTCANCTTGGTGTACACTCCATTCAAATTTACTGGACAATCTCTAACAATCTCATTGATCATTCTTTTGGTTCTAGTGGCTAGTTAAACCATCCATTATCTTTCAAGTTTGATTTTCTTCAAATTAAATATTTCCACTAATTTAGGGTCAATTTAACTATGCCTTGCTCCTAAGTCAATTAAAATAACAACATGATGATTTGTGATCTTACCTTCCACCTCAATCATATGGGACTCATGTACTACTTTTCAATCTTCTAGGGTGGCATAGATCCTAGGAATACTTCTACCCATATATTCCATTATTGTAGCCTCTTGTATGTTTGGTAGTGTCTTTGTTTTACCCTCTTGTTTAGGTAAATCCTTGTACATGTGATATTTTTTTCATCCCCAACATTTGATAGGTGGTCTTCCCCTTTTCCCCAAGGATTCTTCCTTCTTGGGTTGATTGTTATGTTGATATTTATTATTTTTGCTAGGACTTCTCCTACTGGAAAGGAGGTTTGAATCCACTCATTATCTAATAGTATTTCTCCTTCTTCTTATCCTTGTCAGTGGAAAATTGAGACTAGGGTTCTTGGAGGTTACCAACAAAGGTACTGATGTAGTCTAGAAGCGCTGGCATATTCAAACTTCCGCAAGGGAAGGAAGTCTCACTGGAAGTGCAACCAAGACTTAAGGGGTGAAGGGAGTCAAAGAGGATGCATAATCAAGCTTAGAAAAACCATAAATAGATCCATACATCACTACGCAACAATAATTTCATAAACAATGATTAAATACTAAGTATGCATAATAGAAGCAGTCACACAATAGAGAAACTATGGATTCATGCACATTATAAAAAAAATTTAGAGCCCAAATAACCTTCTTCTATATTATCATCATTTCAACATGGTGTTACAACGATTACATCTCTCATACAATATCTTACACCACAAATTCTCTCCCCATATACCTGTTACAAACTCTTAAGATTTTGTACAAGAACATTGCTAGTCAAAAAACCCTTTTGAATAGATCTACAAGACATTCTCAATAAAAATCATCATACTCATAACAATGGAAACAAAAAAACATAATAAAGTAATCCTTTCCCATTACATAACTACATATTTATATTTTTCCCTTGTTTGCTTCTTGGCTTCTTGATTTCGCTGTATTTCCAGCATAGGTTCTTGATTCCACTGTCTTTTCTGAATTCTTCCTTGCATGCACTTGATATGTTTGAATTTTTTTCTACTCATCCCACTGGCGCATAATGTTTTTTTCTATTTTCACTGTCGGTACACTTTAAATTATCTTTCTTCTAGTCCTAATTGTTTTCGGTCACTTTTGATCTTTCATTCCCATGCTGCGTTTTCCGCAAAACTTTATCACTTCCCAAAAATCATATTCTCTATAAAAACAGAGGACCCTATAGGGCTCGACAAAAACCTTTGACTTATCCTGATTCAACCTTTTGTCTCTTTCCCTTGAAATTTTGCACACAGAAGGACCAACTCAGGCACCATTGCGAGATCCTGGTCGTGAAATTTTTCATAGTTCTCTAAGCGGTCCTACCATTTCCTCAGTAAAATGGAGGCTCCCACAACAACCTACTATGAAATGAAAAAATCGATCTCTGCGTGATTTGTGGTAAGAAGTGTCTACCATTATGTCTCAACAACTGAATCCATCTATTGAAATTTGATATATATATATCTTCGACTACAGGGTTGAAATCCTAGATTTCTTTCTTCGCAGCCCGATTGACCGCATATATCCCATCAAGTCATTCGTCGTCTTCCTGAATCTCTGCAAAATTATTATTTTATGCAATGGGATAAAAGATCTCTTGGGTGTCCTGGATCATTTATTTGATATGCATCCTAAGTTCCTCCACCAGGTTGTTCCAACATTCTAAAAGGATGACCCAATATTTAACCACTTCAAAGAGCTTGTTGCACTCACTGGCCTGATGATGAAGGTATGATCGGACAATGTCACATTCTGCCACAACCTTGTTGATATTTTCTATCATTTCCTTATGTTTCTCCTTCTCTTTGTGCCGAATGGATTTTAACTACCATTGGATATTGTCATTTTTCCCTGCTAATTGTGTCCAATCATCGACGACAAGTGCAACCCTTTCAACCAACGCAACTGGAGTGATATCCTCAAGTAACTCATACACCATATATCTAAAAGTGGGACTAAATTGGAAGAACTTGTCAGCCACTTCAACAACAGCCAATTCTTCTTGTGTGCACAACTTGTGCTCAAGTTCCATGGCAGAAGAGGCTACAAAGAGTTTTTGGCATAGTTGAGTTGTCTTCTAGGTAAGCACGTTGTTTGTCTGTTCTACCGTGGAAATTATCTTCTTTAGTTGATCTATGGAGGCTCTCATGAGGGTAAAAAACTATGATGTAAGCCAAGACTCAAGATATCCACTAGTAAGAGAGGGATCCAAAGGAAACCTTGCATCAAGAGGTTGGTCGCTGGAAATAGAACGTTCTAACAGGGTGGGGGTTACAATGTCGTCCACACTAGATAAGGGAGTTTTGAAGATGTGTACAAGCTAGTATTGGACCTCCTACAGAAGTGTTGCAACTACATATGTTTTCTCTAGGAATAACACCAAAATAGCTTGACACTGTTGTGAGTCCTGTAATATGGGTGCAATCTATTCCTTGAACGAGGTCGTTCTATGAGATGATTGGGTGTCATCCTAGTTATCCAGTTGGTCCTGTGGAAGATATTGGTCCATTAGAACTTTCATATTGGCCATGTCTCTGGCTCTAAATGGAGAACAATTTATGGTTGTGTGCATAGGGGAACTTCGACCTGTGGAACCTGGGGGAAATTGGATGATATGAGAATGGTGGTGTCAATATTTATGGCAGAGGGGTTGACAAAATATGACAAGACTGTGTTGAAATGGGTGTGGGAAGTGGATGATGGAGTGGTGAATGGGATGTTGGAGGGAAAATTATGTTGTTGGCTGGGAATTTCCTCAATGATGAGGGTATATTTTTTTCTTCATCGAGGGGTAATTGATGATGGTTATCACATGGAACGAGGATGGAATGGGGGTAGTGGTGCAGATAGGGGGGGTAGTGGTGAAAATCAAAGGTGGAAGGGAAGACAAAGGATTGGCCTATGTGATAATGAGATCAACGACAGACTTATATGGAGAGTCAGTGCACGGTTTATTGATAGGGAAAGAAAAGAAACAAATTCATGCAACTTCTTACCCGAGATAGTGGCGTCATCCAAAATGGAGGAGAAAGGAATCTAAACTAGCCCTTGAGGTAGTGATTTCTCTTCAGCTTCATCTTCCCCTTCCTCTGAGCTTGAATTCATCTGGTCTCTCTTTGTTGAGCTAGTCCTAGCACCAAGATTGCCCAGGAGCTGACCGTTGAGAAATGGTAGGCATCATATAACAAAAAATTAATTTGTTCTTTTCTTTGAGAACTCTCGGCCAGGCCATAAATTCCTTATCCATAAGGGCCTCATCTAAGTAGAAAGACAATCGGTTCATGTGGAAAAGTGTTGGGGCAACATCAAGAGTCCAGACAAATGTATTGTCCCAGTTCATGTTGAACCAAATGTTATGGGTGTGCCGATGGAGTAAAGTATGTAGAATCCTTTGTCAATGGGTAGCAGTGATGAATTTGTTGTACCACTATAGATATGCAGTGTCATAGTTTGCAGCGCTGGAAGTGTGAGCATGCCAAGAGTAATTTTTTTTGGCAAAGAGTGTGTCGAGAGTGGTGGATAGACAACATCCAATTGGTGGATTCAACTTCCACATCAAAAAAGAAACTAAAATATATCCATATATAAATAGGAGGACCTCTCATGTGCATCGACATAGGCTTGTAACATTTCAGTGAGTAGGTACTCACACCATTTGAATTGGGCGTCTTCTTTACATAATTCCTCCACAGAGATAGTATCCAGCATGCATTCACCCCTCAAGTAATTATTCATGACCTTTCCTGCAATTAGATATAATGCAAAATGGACCTTGTCATCATTGATGATATCAATATATGCTCCCCAACCTCCTCTATGGGTGTTATATTTTCCATACAGACCGATCTCTCCTTTCTTGCGACCATGCTTATCTAAACCTTGGAAGTCATCCTTTACATCCTTCACCTCCATGGATAATCCAATAATATTATGGATATCACCCACATATATGGGTAGGATTGGTCCATCCATAAGGTACTATTGTGCACATGGATAATGAGAAACTTGGTGCACCATGCAACATCGCCAATGGCGCAAAAAACTGACAGGTCGTATAAATTCACAACGTGGAACTTCGTAGGGGGATATGTGATGGTTTCCATTCCCCCTTCATGTCACGGGTTGTTAGTGTTGAAAAATCCATAAAGGTATGAAGAATCATCTACAAAAACTGAGTGGAATTTGTGAAATCGATGTCCAACAATCGAGTTTGATCAACTTTTCCATGTAGATTGCATATGAATTCAACCCATGGGTCGATGAACTCATTAGGAGCAAAAAATTTGGGAATAACTCCTTGTTCGATATTTCAAACCATCCTAGCGGCCCAATGTTGGTAGACAAACAATACTGGTGGAGAACGACATTGGTAGGGATTCACGGATTTCTCAAGGGGATCTAGGACTAGATATGCAACTAACATGGAGAAAACATGATAACATTAAATAATCGATCAAAGATGATTATTTGGAAAAAAAGAAGCAAGTTAAACAACTAATATTCATTAAGAGATACAGTGTGGAGGTAATGCAACATTAACGTCAGATGTTCCCATCAAATGCGTCAAATCTAATTGAAATTTGGGAATTTGAGAGCATAAGAGAGAACGCGGTGGTGGGACAACCATAACTAGAAAAGTAAATAACACACAAGGAATTAGCCAGAATGGTATGAATAGTTTTTGGGAGTTAAGTGACTCTAACATGTAATGATAGGATGGGGACTAAAAAGGTACCAATGGTATTTAACGAACGAAGTGACAGTGATAGGGCATGAATTT
>JASDQU010373911.1:4953-19474 GCA_032191745.1 Picea mariana | reverse complement strand
GCATTCCATTCTAGAAGGTTAGCAATAATGGACTCTTCTAAATTTCTTTCGGTCCCCAAGGCCTAGTTGATTATGTTCTTAAACTTCCTAGTAAGTTTTTTATCATCCAAAATGTTAGAAAATAGTTGTAACCAAATATTGAGATATTTTTGTGACTTTTATGCAAGCTCTATCTAGGGAAGTGGTTCTCCTTCAACTCTAGGTTGGTGAGGATGTGGCTTAGAAATCAGTTCCATAACCTCAGGAAATGCAGAACTAGACAATTGTCTAAACATCTCCACTGCATATTTGAAAAATCCCTTCTGTCTTATAGGGTCATATTTGATATTATTAGGTACTTCTTTTTGAATTTCGATCTGGTGAGGACTTTCAATATTGGTACCGGTTTTAGTTCCTCCTCTAATGACAATGTTAATATTTGCCTCTTTTCCTTTAGCTACAAATATAGGTTTAGAATTGATCAGATTGGCCCCTCTTTTCCGTGCGTGGTCTTCCCACTTTGAAATCAGATTAGGACAATTTATGGTGGAGTGGGTATTATTTCTACAATGTGCACACCATGGTATTCATGGAAGAAGACAATCTCTTAAAATACACCCTTTCTCATCACAATTCTAACAATGGCATGGTCCCCTTACACCATTCCATCCTCCTCTAAAATTTCCTCCACCTCAACAACCTCCTCCGAACCATTGAGGAGTTTCATTGACTCTAAATGAATAAAAATTTAATATGTCGGTAAGAGCATCTAGATATCTACATTGATTGCTAGAATGAGTAGGGAACCCATAAAATTCATAATATATTGTATTCAGAAAAGATGAATATTTTTTTAGAATAGGGAAGTTCTTATGGGAGTGTCAAGGACTTCTACATATATAAAAATACTCATTTCTCTGGCCTTATTGATTATTCATGAAAGCATGGTATTGAATAGGCCTATGAAAGGGTGTTGCACCAGAAAATTCTCCCAATGATACTATTGGTGGAGGAACCATCGGGTGAGTGGGGGTCCTAAACCCCTCAATCTAGGGAATTCAATTGTTTTATGAACTTCGGTATAACAACCATTGCACCATACCTATGGTCGACCTACTCGACGAACAATAAACTCTTGAATCTTGTCAGTTAGAGAATATATTTTTCCTTTCATTTGCATAATATTATAATATTCAGGCGGTATCATCACTCTTAAGTTTCCTAGATAGTCTGTCATATCCTCAATATTCATGGCTTGTTCCAACGCCTCTCTTAAAGTATTTATTCTTTGTTGATTCAATGGGATTCGTGTTAGTGGTAACAACCCCTGAATAAACCATTCTCTCTGGTGATATTCATTGATAAGGTTTGCTAAATTCCCTATCACATCCTTAAATATTTGGTTATATTCCCATGCAGATTTATGATCTCTTTATTTTATCTGCTGCAACTCAGAGAGAGCATGTTTCTCTTATTGAGGTAATCGAAATTCCACTATAAACTTATGCTCCACCTGGATTATAGAGAAAGGATTCCTTGGTTCGATAGATTTCATGTGCCATTTTAGAGCTCGACCCCTTAAAGTAGTCTAGAACTAAACCAATTTATTTTTTTCTAGAGTTCCGCGAGACCTGCAAATGGCTTCACAAAGAAACTAGTGTTGTTCAACGTCGGCATCCCCTTTACCCAACAATTTTGGGTATTGGGTAAGAGATCTTGTGTGTTGATGCACAATTGTAGGATTATGAGATCCTATTAATATGAACCATGAAGGTCATGGTTGTGATATAACTAAAACATTTACCATAGTGTTTCTACTACTACTTCAACTTGTTGGACTAGAAGGGAAATTGTTGGACTAGAAGGGTTAGAAACAACAAAAACTACAAAAGGATTGATTGTAAAAATTACCAAATTTTCATATTGCACCAGGCGGATAGGTAACTATGGGTTGGGGTATTTACCTAGAGAGTGAATTTATTTGATCTGGGGAGTCACATTTTCTTGCAAGGTTCTGTCTACCTCGTGATGCAGTCCATAATTTTATGGCGTCATGGGTTCCATCTCTCTGCATCTCCCTCTAAGGTATCGGTTGAATATTCTTCTTTGGTAGTGGCATTTATATTTATCTCTTCATCCGTCTCTCCTAATATTCCCTTATCATATATACCTCCTGTATAATCTTCACCTCTCTCACCAAATTTCTCCTTCAACCATCGACTATCCAACCTTCCGCATCTTTGCAAATCTCGCAATTTCTCCAATTCTTTTCATCGCCTACCGTCAAAATTAATATCCTTTCTTGATTGATCAAGTCTCTTCATTGCATTTATCATCTAGCTCCACCACCTCTTTTGGATTGAACGCCCATGTCCCTAAACTCCTTTTTTATTGGATCATGACCCTCCCACGAATCACCTCACCCCCAAAAGCAAGGGTTTACGCTACCATCTCAACTGAAGGAATAGGAAACATCCCTTCTTATGCTACACAAATATTGATCCACAGATGGATTTTTGAAACATTGTTCCTATGGGTCCCTCATATAATACTACATTTTATTTTGAAAAATATTGGTGGTTATCCATAGAAAAATCAATAATATATCCTTCTAAAGTAGTATATACCCAAAATTCCACAATGCGAGAGATATGATGATCCAACCGATGAAGAGATGCTAAATTTCTAGAAGTCCAATTATATTTTCTCTTGATTTGATATTTTTGTATCTTTGTGCTTCTTGCGACTGGTGGAGCCACTGAAATACCTCTTTAGGGAATTAGATCCAAAATATCTCATACTAGTCACTTGCAGGTTCAGATTAAAAGACAATACTCTTCATGCACCTAAAGATTTTGTGATATAACTTATCTTATTTTTGTATAAACTTGTTGCACCTTATTTCCCACCAATTCTGAACATCAGACTTAAAGATCTGATCAACCATCCTCTAAAGAATCACTTTAAATCTCAGGTCCTGGAAACGCTTGTTGGCACAAAATTGATACCGTGGTTCTCGAAGGTTACCAACAAAGGTATCATTGTAGTCTATCAGTGCTCGCATATTCACCCTACTGCAAGGGAAGGAGGTCTCACTTGAATTGCAACCAAGACTTAAGGAGTTATGGGAGTCGAAGAGGATGCATCATCGAGTTCAACACAACCATAAACAGATCCATACATCACTACACAACAAGACTTACATAAACAATGATTAAATACTAATTATACATAACAAAAGTAGTCACACAATAAAGAAACTATGGATTCATGCACATTATAACAAAATTTTAGAGCCTGAATAACCTTCTTCTATATTATCATCATCTATACATGGTGTTACAATGATTACATCTTTCATACAATAGCTTACAAATCAAATTATCTCCCGATATACCCGTTAGAGACTCTTAAGCTTCTACGTAAACACAATGCTAGTCAAAAAATTGTTTTCAATAGCTTTGTAAGATAGACAAAATAGTGATCATCATATTGGTAACAAGGGAAAAAACAAAACATAAGAGAGTAACCCTTTCCCATTACATAAATTCATAATTATATTGTTCCCTTGGTCACTTCTTGTCTTCTTGATTTCGTTGTCTTTATGATGTAGGTCCTTGATTCCATTGTATTTTGCATCTTCTTCCTTGCATGCGCTCGATCTCTTTGTATTTTGTGCTACTCATCTCACTATTGCATGATGCCTTTTTTGTCTTCACTGTCGGTAAAATTTCAGTTAGCTTTTCACTCATCATATCTGTTTCCTGCTGCTTTTGATATTTCACTATCATGTTGTTCTTTCCACAAAACTTTATCACTTCCACAAAATCAGATTCTCTTCAAAAATAAAGAGCCCAACAATCCTTACAAGACTTCTAAAAAAAATCTCTTCCTTTTCCTTTCTCATACAAGTGCTTATCCCTTCTAATGGTGTATGTCAAGGTTTTTGGTTCATCATACTGAATTTTATCTTTATAGAAAGAGAGAATGCCACTCAAAAACCTTTATATCTTCACCTTCTTGTCCTTTTCAAACCACACACACTTCAGCAATCCAAAGAAATTATTTTCATATTCTCCCATGGTCATTCTTCCCAACCCAAGTTTAAAGAATTCTTGCATCTTCCTATCATAATAGTGATCTGAAAGATACTCCTGCTGAAACTATTTATTGAACTGATTCTAAGTAATCTTAATATTTTCAAGGTTCTAAGGTTGCTTCAACTAATCCCACCACATAGCATATTTTCCATGAAAATGGTATGTGGAAATCTGAGCTTCTAGGTTGGATGAGTAGTTGTGCAACTAAAAGTACTTTCTTCTTCCAAGCAACCAGGCTTCAACATCATCTTCCCTTTATTTTTTAGCATCAAAGGATGGTGGCTTAAACTTCCTAAGTTCTCTTTCAAAACTGTCTATCTCATATCTTTTTCTTTGATTCCTAACAGGAGACACTTCTAGACTTAGTCTTAACTCTTTACATGCATCAAATTTTTGATTGATTTAATAGGTGACTATTGTCTATAGGTTATATTAGCACTCCATGATTAATTGGATCTTCTATAGTTATCTATATTTTCTTGGTTTCTACCTCTTTCTTCATGTCTCAAGTCTGATCCCTTCTTCACTTGTATCTCTATCTTGTTATCGCAAAATTTGTACTTGTCCAAGCCCAATACAAGTAAGTCAAATATTGCATAGCTACAAGATAACCCACCACTATCACCTTAGTAGGAAATATCCATGTTTTAGGGATGGATGAGGTCTTAGCCAAGGGAGTCACCCCCGGTAACCTAAAGGGATCATATAGCAAGGATATGGTCGATATTAGAGTGCCATCTCATTGGTTACCTAATTCAAAGGTTATATGTATGTGAAATTGATGAAAAATAAGAGTTTATGTACCTTCCTAGAACAAGAACACACACACACACATATATATAACAATTTCCAAGTACCATTAGGATAAAATACCTCAATAGACAATACACAACATAGATATATGATGGCTGAAGTAAAAAATGCAACAAGATGATGCTTTATAAAAGCCAATAGTATTTTGTACCAACCACAAGAAATTTAACTCGGACTTATAAGAGAATATAGTGAAAACTTAGCATGTATCAAGTAGATCATTTGGCATGTATCCCAAGAAATTTTTAGGTATGTTAGCTAGTAATTAGAGTAAATTATGTAGAAAATTACAATAGTTAGGAAGGTTGTAGCAAAGGTTTTCAAAATCAACAACTAATTTAGTAGATTAAGCTAAGATAAGGTTAGAGAAAGTTAATAGAATCTTTAAACGATAGAGTTTGAGAGCTTGTTTGATCAATTCCTTCACAAGAGAGCACGTAAACTAGTACCTTTTCGGCTATGGAGTCATTTACAACAACTATATAACTTGGAGAAATAATGATGATAATAATGTCTAAGGATGATGAGATTAAATTTGAGGTGCTAGAACCTTAGGGCCTCAAGTTTCAAGTCTCAAAAGATAATTTTTTCTAGAGAGCAAGCTCTTTTGGGATTTAGTGAATTTTTATTCTTCCTTAGACTCTTGAAATATATAGAAAGAAGTTTATATAACAAGAATCCTAAACTGATAGAACTTTAGGGCTTTAGGAGCCTACTCTAAACAATATTCTCTTAACACATCAATCGATGAAATATAATAGAGAGAGGAAGGAACACCTTATTTTCCTCTCCTAGGGTTTACACAAGTAATATAGCTTCAATATTATGAACCAGTAAAACATACCATAAGAATTCAACACATGAAATAAATTACATATTTTACTTACTTCACCAAGCATAAACCAAGCACAAACCCTAGTTGAAGAATTTCTCACCAAGAATAAGCCAAGAAACATCCAAAACTTGCTCCTCCAAGCGTACAACATGAGTAAAATAGATCAAATATGCCGAAGAGGGAAAAAATTTCAAATCAAGTCCTCTTGTGAGACGAGATTTATGATGATAAACGAAAATGAAAAGGCCTCTATTTATATGAGTCATTGCAACCATATTTTTCCACTTTAAAATAATAATAGGTCCAACCTCATAAAATTTTCCCTTTCAATTACATAAAATAACCCTAAAACAAGGGTGACGTCATCCATTATAAGGTCACATTATTCTATATTAAGGTGATATTGAGGTATAAGTGTGCAACACTAGGCCTCCAAAGACCATAAATCATGCAACATGTGCTAGAAAATAACCTCCTAACCCTCCATCAAAACCTAGTCTTCTCCATGAAATCATTAACTAGGTGGTTGACGTCCAAACCTCCAAAGGCTAACATCTAGGTGGAAGGAGGTGGGCGCTTGTCTCCTATCCATGATAGAGTGCCTCCAAAGGAAACAAACTTCTTCTTCAATGTGTAAATGGTGATCACAATCCTTCTCCAGACATGGGGTTTCTACATCCAACCTTGTTCTCCAAATCCTTCATGAAGATCTGAATGAAGTCATCTCCTCATGAATACCTGTCCACTAGGAAAGGTATTGCAGAGAAAAAACAATGTGCCCTCCAAGGGTCCATAAGTCACAAGAATAATTCCAAGTAAGTCACATATAATAATGGAACCACCCAAACATCATGTGCATCAAACCCCCCTTATCAAAATAAGCAAATTCTCAAAGACCTTATACAATTTGTCAAATTCAGTTGTGGGAAGGGTTTCAAGACATCCTATTGGGTTAGCCAATCCCAAAGACAAAGGTGTTTCCTAATGGAAACCTATATAAGTCATGTGTGAGTATGAGGTGGAGTGGGGTAAGACTTTTGGGTATGGGTTTTCATGACATACAAGGGATCGTATTGTCTCATTTATGGGTGCCTTTGTTGAGGGATAGCCACTTCCTTTTCCTCTTTTTGTTTTTTCAAGCATATTTTTCCAATCCCTTTATTATCCATTTATTTTGCATGTGTTTCCAAGTTGAAGGCAATAAAGGGCACTAAAAGGAAATGCATATCCCACATACTCTCTACCTTGGTTTGCATTCTTTTTTAAGTCGAAGACAATAAGGGGCATTAAAAGGAAATGCATAGCCCACATACGATCTACCTTGGTTTGTATGATTGATTAGTTAGTTATTTATTTTATGGGTCCCTCATTTTTTGAGAAACATTTTATTGTTCTTGAGATCCCAGGGAAATATTTTAATGCATGATGTTTTTTCTAGGGAACCTCTGAGCCTAATGGCCCCTTATTCCCATGAAATGAGGTACATTCTCTTCTTGCATTAATAATCCCAAAAACCCAAAAGATGAGGAGAAGAAATGAAATAATTATGGAAATTGATAAGTATGAACGAGAATGGTACGATGTCTCTTCAAGGAATACCCCAGTAGCATCCCATTCCTGAGGGTGACCAACTTACTAGAACATGATGAAACCCACCAAGGTTAAATCAGGAAAAGGTATAATTTCCAAGAAAACAATCTATAATCAAGAAAGGATTATTTTCAACATATTCAAATGATTCAATTATTAAAGTGACAGTTACCATGAAACCATACTTATTACCTCATGAAGCAAGACCCATTGTTCGATGGGGTTAGGTCAGTGTGATGGATGCTCCTCTACTATTGGTGATGACTGATGGTGTGAGTCAATATAGGAAGGGACCTGTGGGGTTATGCTAGTCAATATGGCTCTCGACACTCCATTTCTATTACCTTTGGGCCTCAATACATGATCTCCTTAGTTAACCCTAGCCTGGGTGGGTAACATCATGCTCCTACTTAGGGACATCTGCTCACTATAGAGCTCATGTTAACCTTATAATTAATGGTATGACCCATGCTTACACACTCAATAAAAATAATCATAAGATCGAGGGTGGTGCTATCACCTCGTAGTCTTATGAAAAATTATCAAAATTCAAAGCAAATGTTGAGAAGTAACTTTTCTAATATTTTTATTCTAACATATCAGTGCGATCATTCCAAACATACGAGTATGAAATAGTAATGATATAATATGCAAGAAGAGAACATGTAATTCATAAGTATGTATGCAAATAAAGCTAAGGTAAATGCAAATTATATGACATGTACGATGAAAATTTCTACCCTAACCTACCTATTCTAATCCATGTTAGTAGAGAAATGCTAGGTATATTCATATTGTTGGTTGTGGAGCCTGATTATATTCTTGATTTAGAGGTTTTGTTTCAGTTGTGTTTGGACCTAATTTTCTAACGGGGGGGTGTGGGGGGGATTAACCCCCCTTTTTGGAGCCAGGGCGGTCTAAGGGGGGGAGGAAAAAATTAATGGAGCCCCCTTGAAGAGGAAAATTTTGGGAAAACCGCCTTGTAAAATATTGTAATTTCATAGTCAATCTGGACTATTGATTATAATGTCGCAAATCTAATGGTAGAATTTATGTCAGGGTTTTCACCCAAAAAGGAAACTTGTTTTTGTATGAGGTATTTGTATTGTGGTTGGATAAGTGAGTGAATATTATATTCTGAAAGAGGATATTGTGAGAGAAAGAAGAGGAAGTTACAACGGGTGTGTTGTAGGTTGTATCCCTTCATTTGTTGGATAATAAAAATGAAGGACCTGGCGATTTCTCTGGTGGAAATAGCCCACACTGGGTGAACCATGTATATCTGTGTCTCTATTGTATTGTTTATCTTTTTTGTTTTATTTATGCATTTGTTTTTATTTTATTTCTTAGTGATATTGTTGTTCTAACACATATAACCAGTGAAACCACCCTAGCAATGTATCATAATATCTACCTTTGTGTCTCATTATAAATCAAAATAAGAATGATTTAAACACAAAAAGAACATGAGATAGAGGAGTCAATATATCATTCATAATCATCAAATCTAAATCATGGAGGTGGGAGGGAGGGACAAAATCATGCATTGAGGTATCACCACGACCCTTCCCTATCCATTCTAAGAAAAGGTTAAGAAAATTAGATAAAGGAAGATCCTCATTC
The DNA here is from genome assembly GCA_032191745.1 of Picea mariana. Lineage (NCBI taxonomy): Eukaryota > Viridiplantae > Streptophyta > Pinopsida > Pinales > Pinaceae > Picea > Picea mariana. Next base: position 10,534 of record JASDQU010373911.1, on the reverse strand, counting down.
TTAGCTAGAAGGATGTCATGAGAAAAAGGGATGAGAAGGAAACTATGAATAACCCTAGGTCCATCCATGGAAGGAGAAAGAGAAAAACAAGGGGTCAAACTAGGCCAAGAGGAAAAGATTTTCTTCCTACCTAGAGCTTGTGGGTCATGTGCATGAGACTCGAGATATTTCCAACAAATCATAGGTTGAATACAATTCTTACCTATAGGGACACAACTGTTATGAGGAAAACTCCCAACCACATCTATAGTGGAAAGAAAAGGGGAAAACAGAAATGGATGGGATCTCTCGTCACAAAAAACATGCTCCATGTTGATCATGTCATTACCATGATCCAAGTTAGAACACAACAATGGTTGAAGTTCTTCTTCATAGAAAAAATCCAAGTGCTCAAAAGGATAAGTATAAAATCCCCCAGGGTATGACCAAAAATCATCATGAGAATGTTGCAAAAAATCATCCTTAGGAGGTTGGAACAAATTCATAATCATATCATCTCCTTGTTTCCAAACATCTTAATTAGTAGCAATCACATATGGTTGTTGTAAAGGAAACAATTGAAAATGACTTTCAATATCGTAAATGGGATCTCTATCATGACCAATCACCTTCCATTTATGTCTCCCAACATGTATAAACTCATTAGTATAATCATTCACATCATTACCTTTATCATAACATGAAGGGTCTATTACATCCAAGGGTTTCTATAACACTTATTCTCTTTTCGAATCATAGAATAGAGCATCATCAAAATCCTGGAAAGTGAAATGACTTACCATATTCTCTTCTTCTTGTGTAGGAGGAGTGGAAGCTCATATGACTTCATCAAATGGAGGAGAAAACATAATCACTTCACCCTCATGACTCACCTTTTCAGTATCTCATCTGGTAGAGTCATGGGGTAATTCCTGCTCCTATATGTAAGTTTCTTCCTCTTCCCTTTCGTAGAGCATGTCTGAGTCTTCTTCAATGATCCATCTATTCAATAAGGTCTCTTCAAATTGTTCCATGGTCTTTATGTTTTTGTTGGGGAGGCCATCATACCATATTATAGCATTGTCACAAAGAGTGGCTGAGAAAAGTTTCATCACCAAATATTCGGTTTCTTCATCCAAGGGATTAAGTTGAAAGAAGGCCCAAACAATTCTCATGTGATATTCGGAATTAGTCTCAACATTACAGGAAAACAAGTGCATCCATTTCATTTTGTACTTAGGAATCATCGATCAAGGGTACTCTAGGATTTCACTCATGTCCAAGGGTATGAAAGTATCACCTGTATCCCATCCCGGAGAGGCCATGCATAAAAAGGTTTTCTCCTATAAGAATGTTCAACAGGGGTTCTCATCAATGGAGTCACTAGATAAATGTTATAATATTATCAAAGGAAGTGAGGGAATCACCCTTAGTGGAGTCACCAGGTAAGCTCATAATATAATGGCTTCGAAAAAATCTCACCAAATATGTGTCGTTGAGGAAAACTAACTCAATCCTCCCCAACAACAATGCCAAAATGTTATAAAACATTTGTACTTGTCCAAGCCCAAGAAAAATAATCCAAATCTTGAATAACTACAGGATAAACCACCATTTTCATCTTAGTAGGAAATCCCCATGTTTTAGGGATGGATGAGGTCCAACCCAAGGGAGAAGTCCCCAATAACCTCAAGGGATCATATAGCAAGGATATGGTCAATATTAGAGCACCCTGTCACTAGTTTCCTAAGTCAAAGGGTTTATGTCTGTGAAATTGAGGAAAAGGGAGAGTTTTATGTACTTTCCTAGAATAAAAACAATATAACATATATATATATATATATATATATATATATATATAAATTTCCAAGTACCAGTATGATAAAATACCTCAATAGATAATAGAAAACATAGATACATGATGGCTGAAGTAAAAAATGCAGCAATAGTATTTTGTAACAATGCCAAGAAATTCAACTCAAAATTACAAGAGATTACAGTGGAAACTTAGCATTTATCAAGTAGATCATTTGGCACTTATCCCAAGAAATTTATGAGTATGTTAGCTAGTAATTAGAGTGAATTATGAAGAAAATTACAACAATTAGGATGGTTGTAGCAAATATATTCAACAATAACAACTAAAATAGTAGATTAAGCTAAGCTATGTTTAGAGAATGTAAGTAGAATCTTTAGACAATAGAGTTTGAGAGTTTGTTTGATCAATTCCTTCACAAGAGAGCAAGTAAACTAGTGCCTTTTGGGCTATGGAGTCATTTACAACAACTATATAATTTGGAGAAATAATGATGGTAATAATGTCTAAGGATGGTGAGAAGAAATTTAAGGTGCTAGCACCTTAGGTCCTCAAGTTTCAAGTCTCAAAATACGAATTTTTCTAGAGAACAAGATCTTTTTGGCTCTAATGAATTTCTCTTCTTCCTTAGACTCTTGAAATATATAACAATGAGATTCTAGAATAAGACTCATAAAGTGCTAGCACTTTAGGGATTTAGGAGCCTACTCTAGACAAGATTCTCTTAACAAATAAATGGATGAAATATACTAGAGAGATGAAGAAACACCTTATGTTCCTCTCTTATGGTTTACACAAGTAATATAGCTTTAATATAAATAAGTAAAACATACAATAATCATTCAACACATGAAAGAAATTATAGATTTTACTTACTTCACCAAGCATAAACCAAGCACAATCCCTAGTCGTAGAATTTTCCACCAATAATAAGCTAAGAAACATCCAAAACTTGCTCTTTCAAGCCCAGTGCATGAGTAAAAGAGACCAAATATGCAAAAGAGGGAAAAAAATTCAGATCAAGTCCTCTTGTGAGAGGAAACTTATGATGATAAATGAAAATGGAAAGGCCTATATTTATATGACGCCTTGCAACCATATTTTTCCACTTTAAAAGTCAACATTAAAATAATAAGAGGGTCGACCTCATAAAATTTTCCCTTGCGATTACATAAAATAACCCTAAAACAAGGGTGTCGTCATCCCTTCTAAGGTGATGTTATGCTCTATAAAGGTGATGTTGAGGTAGAAGTGTGCAAATCTAGGCCTCCAAATTCCATCCATCATGACACATGTGCCAAAACATCAACTCCTAACCCTCCTCCATCAAACCCTAGTCTTGTCCATGACGTCATCAACTAGGTGGTTGATGTCCAAGCCTCTAAAGGCTAACGTCTAGGTGGAAACAAGTGGGATATTGTCTCATATACCTACATGTGTGCCTCCAAAGAAAACAACCTCCTTCTTCAATGTCAAAATGGTGATCACAATCCTTCCCCAAATGTGGGGTTACTGCATCTAACCTTGGGCTCCAAATCCCTCATGAAGGTACGAATGAAGTCATGTCCTACATATCCATCGAGAAAGCTCCTGCAAAGACAAACAAATAGTCTCTGCAAGGGTCCATAACTCACAATAATCATGCCAAGTAAGCCACATATAACAATGGAATCACCCAAACATGTGAATCAAACCCCCCTTTTCAAACTAAAAAATTGCTCAAATACCTTATACAATTTGTCAAATTTAGGTGCGGGAGGGGTGTCAAGACATCCTATTGGGCCAGTAAATCCCTAAGTCAAAGGTGTTTCCCAAGGGAAACCTATCTAAGTCATGTGTAAGTATTATTTGGAGTGGGGTAAGACTTTTGGGTATGGGGTTTCATAACATACATGAGCTCGTATTGTCTCATTTATGGGTGGATTCGTTGAGGGCTAGCCACATCCTTTTCCTCTTTCTTTTTTTTAAAGAATATTTTTCCAATCCCTTTATTAGCCATTTATTTTTCATGTGTTTCCAAGTTGAAGACAATAAGGGGCACTAAAAGGAAATGCATATACACTCTCTGCCTCGGTTTGCATGATTTTCCATGTTGAAGACAATAAGGGGCACTAAAAGGAAATGCATAGCCCACATATGCTCTACCTTGGTTTGCATGATTGATTAGTTAGTTATTTATTTTATGGGTCCCTCATTTTTTGAGAAGCATTTCATTGTTCTTCGGATCCCAAGGAAATTTTTTAATGTATGATTTTTTTTCTAGGGAACCTCTGAGCGTAATGACCCCTTCTTCCCATGAATTAGGTACATGTCGTTCTTGGGTCAATAAGCCCAAAAATACAAAATGTGATGAGAAAAAATGGAAGAAGTATGGAAAGTGATAAGTATAAATGGTAATGGTACAATGAATCTTCAAGGAACCCCCCACTAGCACCCCATTCCCTAGGGTGACCAACTTATTAGGACGCGATGACACCCACCAAGGTTAAATAAGGAAAAAGGTATAATTTCCAAACAAACATTCTATAATAAAGAAAGGATTATTTGCAACATATTCAAATGCTTCAATTATTAAAGTGACACTTACAATGAAACCAGACTTATTACCTCATGAAGCAAGAGATGTTGTCTTATGGGGCTAGCCCAGTGTGATGGATGTTGTTATGATGCTAGTGATGACTGATGGTGTGATTCAATATAGGAGGGGTCTTTTGGGGCTATGCTATTCAATATGGATCTCGACACTCCATGCCTACTACCTATGGGCCTCAATACATGATCTCCTTAGTTACCCCTATCCCCGGGGGGGGGGTAACAAAGCTGATTAAGGATTTGCATTATTTGAGCATTTATCTTATTCTAATATTCATATTCCTTCATTATCTTTTCATTATCATCTCTATAACTATGCACTTACATCCTCAAGATTATCATAGTCTCTACCCATTCTATTGGTTCGAGTATGCTCATGTGTCCACTAGATTTTTTCTCTACATTACCAACACTGATATGTTGGCCCCTGACTTTTATCTCATGACTAAAGGATCCCTCTCCATACTCCTTGCCTCAAATATGCAATCCTAGCTTGAACTAATATGATTATATCCATTAATTCTACAAAATGTGCAAGAAACCATTTTGTTAGAGTTAGGCATATCATACAAAAGAAATTTCTTAATTAAAAATACATGTTATTGTTCTTCTCTGTTTGTGAAGTATTATATCACAATTCTCCAACTTATAATAATTCTATATTATTCTCCTCTGAATTATCTTTTAAACAACTACTATCATGCTTCAATATGATCTCTAATTTCAAAGTTATGGCCTCCTAAAACATGCCCTTTTCTTCCCTAAATTACAATTATTGTGCAATTTTCCATCAATTGACTTTAATATTATTGTTAGTTCATTACAGGATATTGAAAAAATATTTATCTAGACCTTTCCAAAATACCGGATCCCTAGATTCTCCACTACTCGGATGGTAAAGGTTCCATGAGACAAGGTTCCTTCATCTGGATCTGGCCTTGCACCGATTTCCCACACAAGGTTTTTCTTCTCATGTGTCCTGTATCTCTGCATAATCAAGGGTTATGTTGCAAGGTTCCATTCCTAAACTTCAAGGCACAAGGCATCTGATGTCTGACCCTCCAATCAAAAGGACCTCTGGATGCCCAGATGGTCTTGGTTCCATTCGACTAGGTTTCACCTATACAAAATGGTTACACAATATTCCAAATATTTGTCCTCCTCCACTAGAATGCTTCCAATGATGTGCTTCAA
>JASDQU010373910.1:59421-70493 GCA_032191745.1 Picea mariana | reverse complement strand
ATGGTTTGTATCATATATGTACATCCTAGAGAATAACATGATGTTGAATATTATTAAGGTTATTATGGATCGTGTTGTATAAATAGGGTTTCTACCCTAGTATAATAAATAGAGAACTAGAATTTCTATAATCAAACCTACATTGTGATCAATATATTATATATAAAATAATATGCAATAGGTTAACTAAGCATTACATTAGGGTTCATAAAGATGTTGAAGGAGAGACTTCTCTTGTGTGATGCTAGGATTTGTGTTATGCATGTAAACTCTAGAGAATAACATGTTTTCTCTAAATGAAATTACTATTAGAATTTAGGAAATCTAAATTTTCAATGCCTTGATAAGGACACCGTAAGGCAATGCAAAACAAGTAAAATCATGTTTGAAATAAGTCATTTCATATTTCAAAAAAATTAAAAATTGGTTGGTGGTGTAAAAAACATTGTTGCTCTTATTGATGGGCCCTCATGTGCCTATGACTCTTCAAATAACCTAAGCACACAAAATAGAAATAGTATTAAAATTATTCACTAAAACAATTTGAGTCATATGTAAATGCATTGAGAAAATAACATAACAATTAAAGTACCTCAATATGAAACACAGCATTGAACATCTCATTTTACCTATCTGTTATAACTACCTAATGCCATTCAACTAAACAATTTGGATCCTCTTTATTACTAATGGCATCCTTCAATTTATCATACTTTGACTGAGATATGTTGTATTGTACCATTAGAAATCTCTTTCTAGACATTGTTTTTAGTTAGATATTTGTACCAATGACTAAGTTTTTAAAGTAATATACCAATGCACCTAGTCTATAATCCATGAATACATATCCATCAATATTTCTTAATTTTTTTCTAGTGTAAGGTATTCACCCCTAACTACTGTAAAGCCAATTGGAAATTTATTGCATTCATCATTAATTCATCATGTATTGAGGTTTTTAAATTCCCCTTTATGCATTGTTCCTACCAAGAATCAATGCTTCATTCATTTGTTTTCAAGGAAATCACTACATATTTGTGTATTGAAAAAATGCAATGCATGGTCAAATGCATGTGTGCAGGAGTTTGGTAATATAGATGTCAGAAACTATCATAGATTGTTACAAAGAACGAAAGCAGAGGAATGCCAGGAAGGAAAGAAAGGATTATTTTTAGGAATCTTTGGATCTGAGTTTGACAAATATCCCAAAAAAGAAAGTAGTGCTTGGGAGATCAAATCTTTGAGAAGATCAAGCTCAGGAGGAGTAACACTTTCCAAGAAGTGCGAACGAGATCCAAGAAGTGGACTCGCAGGAAGGACAAAGGTCAAAATCTTTGAATCTTTTTGAAAAATCTTCTAAGTCTGAAGAAAGATTGCGCTCAGAGGGAAATATTTGGACCGTCCGATCAACATCTAGACAACGAGGAGAAAGCACGGAGGAAGAAAGATCTCAGCTGTTCGATCTGAACGTAAACAGATTGTGGTCGTCTGACCAAGGTAAAGCGCACTAACTTTAAAGCTTTGAAAGAACATAGAAGGAACAAAGTCACGAAATGATGAAAAGATCTGAACCGTCCATCGCCAAGGAGGATGCATGGTGTGAGCTCAACATTTCACTAACTCGTGACTTAAAGAAGTCAAAGGTCGAGCTACAAGAACTTGCGAAGTGTGAAATCGTGAAACGATCACAGTCGTTGATTGAAGGAGGGAGCTAAACCATATATATGACCTTGTCAGGATTTTGTGACTCGAGAAATCAGATGCAAGAGTTGCAGGAACTCGTGGTATGAAAAATCGTGATATGATCTGAGTCGTCGGATCAAGGAGAGATCTGGACTGTTGATTGTCCAGAGGGAGACGAGATGTGAAATGTGAAATCACGATGCGCTTGAAAGATTGGCCCATGGTCACAGCGAAGGGTCACATCAGTGAAGGAGAATCAAGGGACTAGCACACGCTAGGCTCCTGTTGGTATTTCGGGAGTTGGGAGAGTCAGAGTGACTCACATCTAAAAGTCGTGAACTATGAAATCACGACACGCCTTTCGAATAGGCGACTGGTCACAACCTTGGTCACATTAAAGGAAGGGATTAACAAGGAGAGATAGTGCCTAAGTACGCTAAGGTTTTCAAAGGCGTTAAGGAGAAGGTTGCGGGTTCCATATAACCTGCACTCTAAGAGAAAGAGGGCCTGATAACTGAATTTGAGGTTCTTGAGGGGCCAAAGAGTCAATCAGACTCAAGTTATTGATTGATCCTAGTCTGAGAGGTCGCGCAACCCTTGGGATAGGAGGGGGGTTTCCATCAAGTGGTATCAGAGCTGATTTTCGTCTTTAGATTTCAAATGAAGGAGATAAAGGAGACAAAATAAATCGAAGTTGTACTCTGTGTGTGAGAGACGGTCAACACAATGCCACCAAGGAGACGAGGAGAGCCACCTTTAGCCAACCGTGTTGTAGAAAGAGAGATGCGAGAACTTCATGAAAGGCTAGAAGCGATGTAAGCAGCATAGAAAAGAGCATCGATGTTGGAGATGTCAACGATGCAGATATCGAAGATGTAGAAGCTGAAAAAGTCATAGGAGAACACGTTGTCGAAGAACGCTTGCTAAGAGAAATTGTTAGATTGGGAGCTAGAGCCATGATAGAGGTCCCAATGTATGAAGGAAATTTGGATGTTGAGGAACTGCTGGATTAGATAAGGTTCATGGACAAATATTTCGATTATGAAGATGTCGATGGGGAGAAAAGGGTGAGACACGATGTCACCGGGCTTAAAGGACACGCAACACTGTGGTAAGATGAACTGTAGGATGAGAGGCGAAGTAGAGGAAAATATAAGATAAAGAATTGGGACAAAATGGTGGTCAAGATGAAGGCTAAATTCATGCCCAAATATTATCAGATCAATATGTTCAGGAAGCTGCAGAACCTGAGACAAAAGGGTATGATAGTCAAAGAATACATAGAAGAGTTCTACAAGTTGAACATCAGAGCTGGACAAAGAGAGAGGGATGAAGAAAAAGTTGCCAAGTATATAAATGGCTTGAGGTATGGAATCCAGGATGAGATCAACATGATGTTAGTAAGGACAATGGAGGATGCTTATCAGTTTGCACTGATGGAAGAAGATAAGTTGGCTAGAAAACAAAGCCAGTGAGATAGAGGTGAAATCTCATCCCCGAACAAAGGCAAGGGAGTTTCCCATGACAAAGCACATAACTCTAAATATGAGGCTAAAACTTTGCACAGTCACTCGGAAAGAGGCAGAAGTTCCCGAGGAAGACAAGGTGGTGGAAGAAACTCTTCTAGAGGAAGAGGTAGAGGAGGAATAAGATGTTATGCATGTGGAAAGACAGGGCAGATGTCTTGGGAATTCCCCGAGAAGAAGAAAGAGGGAGAAGAAGCTCAAATTTCAGAAGCACAAAGAGTGAATGTTGAAGCAGAGGGAGACGAGGATGGAACATCCCTGATGATGAGAAAGGTTCTCTTAAAACCAGAAGTAGAAGTTAAAAGGCCAGTACAGAGGAATAGTCTATTCAGGACAGCTTGCAAAACTAAATACAAAGTATGCAAGGTGATAATTGACAGTGGGAGCACTGATAAATTAGTATCCACGGAGATGGTGGAGAAATTGGAGCTGGAGACAACTGCACACCCAAAGCCATATAAGGTCTCATGGTTGTAGAAAAGACACCAGGTAATGGTTACTAAACAATGCTTAGTTGAATTTAAGATAGGAGGATATAGAGATGAAATTCTGTGTGATGTAATTCCCATGGATGTATGACATATTTTGTTGGGAAGACTATGGTAGTTTGACAGGATTGTCATTCATGGTGGGAGGAAGAATACATACACCTTGGAGAAGAATGGTAGGACACACATGTTGCTGCCAATAGAGGAGAAGAAAGTGAAAGGGGAAGCTAGCACAAGCATACTTCTCATGAGTGGGAAGGAACTCCTGAAAGAAGTTAAGAAAGAATAGGAGATGTAGTTTGTTGTGGTGAGGAAACCCAGAGTTATCCTTACTATTAATTCGATGGATGGTTTGCCTGAAGGAGTTTAGGAAATGTTGGATAATTTTTGTGACATAGTGGTGGATGAGCTACCTAACTCATTGCCACCCATCAGAAGTATCATCCATCATACTGATTTGATACCAGGAGCAAGTCAGCCAAACAAAGCGACATACAAACTGACACCTTGAGAGAATGAGGAGGTAAAGAACTAGGTCCGAAAATTGTTAGAAAAAGGTTTGGTCAGAGAGAGCTTGAGCCCATGTGAAGTACCAACTTTGTTGAGTCCAAAGAAAGATGGAGGATGGAGAATGTGTACAGAATCGAGAGCCATCAACAAGATCAATATCAGGTATAGATTCCCTTTGATAAGAATAGATGATCTGATGAACTGCTTAAGTGGGGCAAACTTCTTTTCTAAGATAGATTTGAAAAGTGGACATCACCAGATTAGAATGAGAGAAGGTGATGAGCAGAAGACAACCTTTAAGACAAATGAAGGTTTGTATGAGTGGCGTTTTATGCCATTTGACTTAACCAATGCCCCGAGTACTTTTATGAGGTTGATGAATGAAATACTAAAATATTTCATTGGCAAGTTCGTGGTTGTGTATATAGACGATATATTGATCTTTATCAAGGCTAAAGAGGAGCATTTGAGGCACCTGACACTAGTGATGAGGAGACTACAACAGGAGAAGTTGTTGATAAACTTGAAGAAGTCCTCTTTTATGAAGACATAACTCATTTACTTGGGTTTTTTGATCTCTTCAAATGAACTGAAGATGGACTCGGAGAAGGTGAAAGAAATCAAAGAATGGCCATCACCAAGGAACATGTTTGAGGTAAGAAGCTTCCATGGATTAGCAAGTTTCTATAAGAATTTTTTCAGAGATTCCAGTGGAATTTGTGCACCAATGATGGATATAGTGAAGAAGAGGCACAAGTATTTTAAATGGATAGAGGAGGCTGAGAAGAGCTTCAATACGCTGAAGGAGAAAGTAACGGAGTGACCAATTCTAGTCTTGCCAAATTTTGAGAAGACGTTTCAGGTGAGATGTGATGCAAATGGAGTTGCGATTGGAGGAGTTTTGAGCCAGGACACTAGACATGTTGCTTATTTCAGCGAGAAACTGAATGAGACTAAGAGAAAATACTCCACCTATGACAAGGATTTTTATGCCATAATACAAGCCCTGAAGAAATGGAGACACTACCTTGTCCCACGAGAATTTATCTTGTATAGCGATAACCAAGCTTTACAATTCATAACCAGACAAGAAAAATTGAATCAAAGGCATGTGAAGTGGATTGAGTATATGCAAAATTTTACTTTTTTCATAAAACATATTGTTGGGAATGCTAACAAAGTTGTTGATGCATTGAGCAGGAGATGTTTGACTCTGCAGGAATTTTAGGTAAGGACCTTAGGGTTTGAAAACCTTGAGGAAATGTATAGTGATGATCCATATTTCAAGGAAGAATATGAAGCATGCACAAATCATGTGCTGAGAGATAAGAGCCAGTGGACAGAGTATATGGTTCAAGAGGGATTGTTGTTCAAGGGAAATCAATTGCGCATACCTAAATGCTCAATGAGGGATAACATTTTGAAGGAGAAACATAGTGGAGGATTGGTTGGACATTTCATCCATGATAAGACATTTGCACAGTTGAGTAGTTCATACTATTGGCCAGGTATGAGAACAGATGTGATAAAATTCATGAACAGATGTAGAATATACCAACATGCAAAAGTTAAAAGACAGAACATTGGATTGTATCAACCATTGTCTAGACCAAAGAGGCCTTGGGATGCAAAAAGCATGGATTTTTTGTTGGGACTACCAAGAACGCAAAAAGGATGTGATTCCATATTTGTGGTGGATATATTTTCAAAGATGGCACACTTTATCCCATGTCAGAAGACCGGTGATGCAATGCATGTTGCAAATCTGTTTTTCAAGGAAGTTGTAAGACTTCACAGCCTACCCAAAAGCATTATCTCGGACAAAGACACAAAATTTGTCGGTCATTTTTAGAGAACACTGTGGAAGAAGTTGGGGAAAAATTTGTCCTTCAACTTAGCTTATCACCTTCAGACAGATGGACAGACTGAGGTGGTAAACAGAAGTTTGGGGAACTTGTTGAGGAGTCTAGTCACCGAGCACCATAATCAGTGGGATCGGATTTTGCCACAAAAAGAATTTGCATACAACGACTCACCAAACAAGAGCACTGGGAAGAGCTCATTCCAAATATTGTATGGAATGAAACCCATGGGAGTATATGACTTGAGAGATTTGGAACAGAGTGAGATCAAAAGCACTAGAGAAGAATATTTTGTTGCAGAAATGCAGAAGCTCCATAGCTAGATTAGGGAATAATTGCAGAGTTCTAGCCAAGAATGCAAGCGCAGAGATGATCAACATCATAGAGAACTTCAATTTGAAGTAGGGGATCAGGTTCTAGCACATCTCAGGAAGGAAAGGTTCCCTAGGGGGACATACAACAAGATAAAGATGAAGAATATAGGACCGTGTAATATCTTGAGGAAGTTTGATGCAAACACCTATGAGATTGAGCTACTAGATGATGTGGGCATATTGCCCATATTCAACGTCTCAGATCTGTATCCTTACAGGAAGGATGACACAGAGGGATCAACAGATCAAGAGAATATTCAGTGGGAGAAACAAATGCCTATAGTAGAAAACCACAGATTGAAAAGATCGTTGATCAAAGGATTGGTAAGAAGACCAAGAGGAAGACCTATTTTGAATATCTGATCAAGTGGAAGGAAAGCCCAATAGAAGATGTCAGCTGGGAGAGTGAGGCTAATATCCAGAAGCATGGAAAGTCTGTATAGGAGCTCATGGACAGGAGTCCATGAATTTTTTTCCTGGGGGAGTATGATGCAGGAGCATCGTCAGCAAGTACACGTGGTAGGACAACTTAGTGCCTGAGGACCAATTCGAAATCTCGAACGCTGGTCGGTACTGAAATATTTTGAAGCTGATAGAAAACAAAAGATGAAAGATCACACGCATGGAGACAAAATGAGCATGTGTGACTTGAGAGTTTTACCCTAGTCTCAATGTAATCGCAATTAGATAGCAGTTAGTTTGTTTCTTTTGTATAAAGAGAGATTTTGTACGCCCAAAAGAGGGGTTACGATAGTTATGAGAAAGTAGGAGTTGTGAACAATAGTTGTTCTTTGAATTTTACTGTAACCATTTTCTTGATTCTGAATGAAGATAACAAAGGAAAATTGATCCAAATGTGTGAGACTGTTGTTGTCCATGATACTCTGTTATTTTTGTTTGTTTCAAGAATGAATGAATCTTTCTATGAGAGTATGTAGCTTTGAAATGTTTGCATAGAATTTAATTCGCTTTTCTTCGTAAGCGGTGCAAGGTGTGCACATAGTCCACAAGGAGTGCATTGACAGGTTCTATTTCAACTCGTAAATCTCAGAAGAAATAGTGTAAGATTTTCTTTGCAGGAAGCGAAAAGCGACTGCCTCAGGGTGTGCACAATTGTTGCGAGAACTCAAATCTTGTGTAAAGATCTGTTGCAGAGAGTGCACTGAACCAAAATTCGATGAAGAGTCAAAGAGACTCCATAAAGAAGTTGAAGAACGAAAGCATAGGAACGCCAAGAAGGCGAGAAATGATTCTTTTGAAGAATCTTTGGATCTAAGTTTGACAAATTTCCCAAAAAATCAAGAAGTTCTTGGGAGATCAAATCTTTGAGAATATCAAGCTCAAGAGGATTAACACTTTCCAAGAAGTGTGAATGAGATACAAGAAGTGGACTCGCAGGAAGGACAAAGGTCAAAACCTTTGAATCTTTTCAAAAAATCTTCTAAGTCTGAAGAAAGCTTGAGCTCAGAGGGAAAGATATGGACCATCCGATCAACATCCAGACAACGAGGAGCAAGCACACAAGAAAAAATATCTCAGTCATTCAGTCCAAGAATAAACGGATTGTGGTCATTTGACCAAGGTAAAGCACACTAACTTTAAAGTTTTGAAAGCACACAGGAGGAACAAAGTCACGAAACACCGAAAAGATCTGAATCATCCATTGTCAAGGAGGACGCCTGGTGTGAGCTTAGCATTTCGTTGATGCATGACTTGAAGAAGCCAAAGGTCGAGCTACAAGAACTCGCGAAGTGCGAAATCGTGAAATGATCATAGCCGTTGATTGAAGGAGGGAGATGAACCATAGATCTGACCTTGTCGAGATTTCGCGACTCGGGAAATCAGAGGCAAGAGTTGCAAGAACTCATGGTACGTGAAATCACGATATGATCTGAGTTGTTGGATCAAGGAGAGATCTGGACCATTGATTGTCCAGAGGGAGATGAGACACGAAGTCGCAAAACGTGAAATCGCGACGCGCTTGAAATATTGGCCCACGGTCACAGCGAAGGGTCGCATCAGTGAAGGAGAACGTAGGGACTAACACACGCTAGACTCTTGATGTGATTTCGAGAGTCGCGAGAGTTAGAGTGACTCACATGTAGAAATCACGAACTGTGAAATTGCAACGTGATTTTCGAATAGGTGACTGGTCACAACCTTGGTCACATTAAAGGGAGGGCTTAACTAGGAGAGCTAGCACCTAAGTACACTAAGTTTTTCAAAGGAGTTAAAGAGAAGGTCATGGGTTCCATATAACCTGCACTCTAAGAGAAAGAGGGCTTGATAAGTGAATTTGAGGTTCTTGACGGGCCAAAGATTTAGTCAGACTCGGGTTCTTGATCGATCCTAGACTGGGAGGTCACACAGCCCTTGGGATAGGAGGGGGGTCTGCATCAAACTCTAAGAAGTATTGTAGTTGCGGCCAACAACCAATAGATATGTTGCCAAAGGCAACACACTTTTAACCAAAGGCTGAGATTAGACGTCGCTCTGATACCAAATGAGATGAACAAAGTTTGTCACTCACAAATAATCCAAAATATCTGGAATATAGTAATCAAATCCATATGGAAAAATGATTACAAATGAGAATGAGGGCTCTCTTATAAACCATGCAGGGGTGCCCTTAACCAATAGTCATGTCTTTTGAGACATGTCCTTTCATTATTAATAATTATTATTTATTAATTATCATTTAATTATTATGTTATTAATATATTTTTTATATGTATATTTATGTTTATATTGCTTAGCCACGAAGGCTCTGATACCATGTAGATTTTTGAGGAACTATGAGGGTTGCCCAATAGATCTGTCTTTGACCTCTTATTGGGCTCTAAGTTTCATCAATCAAATCTGTCCTTTGCTGCGTTTTAGGATAGCAAGCATCTCTTCTCAAATATGCCAAGAAATCTTCCCTCAACTGATGGATATATACTCTTTTAAGGTGCCCTTGCAAGTAGTTTTAGTAACCCAATGTTAGTACATGCAAACCTCAAAACATATAGCACTCATCTAGGATCTTAACAAGCTCCTAAAAATGATCTAAACACTAAGCATACATGAAAAATGGACACAAGTATTTTTGGTCAACATGACCCTGGATAGAACCCCCCGGAGAAAACCAATTTAGAATGAAAGTATATATATGTGTGATCTCAAGCATGGAATACAACAAGGAATACAATACAATAGAACATGTACAAGTAGAAAGCTCCTCTTGAGATTTGCTAGAAGGTTTCAAGAAGAATGCGACCAAGCTAGTGCACCTTTCCTTCCTTGATGCTCAATCCACTAAAACAATGTGCCCTTGATCCTCCTTTTCCCAACTGAGAATCCCTTTCACAAAAACAAGTTTTTGTGTGCCTCCTCAATGATGAACTTGTCAGATATGAAGTAGCACAAGAACTTCTAGTGCTTGCTAAGCATGCACCCTCCTCCTCAATTGTGCCCTCCTCAAAGAAAATACACTCACACACAAATGATAATGCTCCAAGCCTCATATCACTCTCCATGAATGGATGCGCCCAAGCCTTCCTCACAAAATTATTCAATCCTCGTCCCTTTGCTCCTCTCCCAACTCTCTTGGTGAACAAATGAAGGAATTAGCCTCTCTTTGACCCTTGCGCCCCTCTTGAACTATCCATAAGGAAACCTAAAAGATGAATGGCTAGAATCAATCCAAGCCATCTCTAATCAAAGTTTGAGATCTCTCCAAAAGAATCACACATCAAAACCCACTTTGGGTTAAGTTCCCTAAGTNTGATAACCAAAAATGTGGATAACACCCCCCCTCGGGGAAAACCAGTTTAGAATGAAAGTATATATATGTGTGATCTCAAGCATGGAATACAACAAGGAATACAATACAATAGAACATGTACAAGTAGCAAGCTTCTCTTGAGCTTTGCTAGAAGGTTTCAAGAAGAATGTGACCAAGCTAGTGCGCCTTTCCTTCCTTGATGCTCAATCCACTAAAACAATGTGCCCTTGATCCTCCTTTTCCCAATTGAGAATCCCTTTCACAAAAACAAGTTTTTGTGTGCCTCCTCAATGATGAACTTGTCAGATATGAAGTATCACAAGCACTGCTAGTGCCTGCTAAGCATGCACCCTCCTCCTCAAAGAAAAGACACTCACACACAAATGATAATGCTCCAAGCCTCATATCACTCTCCATGAATGGATGCGCCCAAGCTTTCCTCACCAAATTCTTCTATCCTCGTCCCTTTGCTCCTCTCCCAACTCTCTTGGTGAACAAATGAAGGAATTAGCCTCTCTTTGACCCTTGCGCCCCTCTTGAACTATCCATAAGGAAACCTAAAAGATGAATGGCTAGAATCAATCCAAGCCATCTCTAATCAAAGGTTGAGATCTCTCCAAAAGAATCACACATCAAAACCCACTTTGGGTTAAGTTCCCTAAGTTCACTTTATGTCTCCCAATTCACCCACAAAGTGAATCAATAGTCACTTTAGGCTAAAAGTGACAAATTTCACTTTTGACTTAAATCTCCTAAGTCAAAGTGAAATTAGACATAAAGTACAAGGTGCAATGGTACAAACATTTCCCTTTTGTGGTTAGAGACCCAAAACCACAAGGGGACCACTTTCCAAGGTACCCAAA
>JASDQU010373910.1:40082-55715 GCA_032191745.1 Picea mariana | reverse complement strand
TCATTGAACATATATAATGCACCAAAATATCCTATGGTGGCATTAGTATGAAGTAGACAAGGTGATGATCAACTCAATGACACATGAGTCAAATGAAGTTGGTCTTATTGAGGTTTAGAGGCCTACCTTAACTAAAAGTTAGTGTACAAAATATTTCCATGGGGTCATCTTCTCACAGAATGTTCTAGTGATTCTCAAACCATATGGATACAATGGTTTCAGATCCTTGATGACTTTTATCATAAATTAAATATTGCAATACCATTTCTACAACTTGCAATACATTCCTAAGATGATATGATCTGAGGGAGAAAACTCAAGAGTTAGTGTGTTTGACATCATTGACTACATAAGGAAAATTCCCTAATGAAATAAACATGATGCAAATAATAGTATGATTTTATGAGTGCTTGTTTCCATTTTGTGTCTCATATTGCATTTAAGTCAAGTTTCTCAAGGACATGTGGATATTTGGTCCTAGGGAATAAAACACCACCAACTAGAATAATTGATTGTCATTATCTCCCACAATTTCTAACATGAACATGCTATCCACACATTCCAAAGGTTGAGTTTTCCAATTTTGACTCTTTAATGCAAAAATTGCTTTGTCTCTTATCGAGCAAAACCCTAGTTCCCAAATTTGTCTAATAAAACAAGATCTTGGCCATGGACTCATATAAGAGGGGTTACCTTAGTTGTAATATTATGTCATGAGTCCAATGTAATCAATGGTCTATCAATCCAAGTCTCGATTGGCATTTCATAGAAAGTTGCAACTTTCTTCGTTAAACCAACGATGGAGACATGGTGATTTGGTCTTAGGGCATAAAAACACTATAAATTAGTAGAATTGACCATTGTAATATTTTGAAAGTGTATTTGGTCAAGGTCAACAAGGTAACACTATACACATGTTGTCAGAAAAATATTTTCTAATTTTGAACCTTTAATGAAAAAAATAAATTGTCTCGTATTGAAAAAAACCCTCATTCTGGAAATTGTCAAACAAAAAATGCTCAAGGCCATGGACTCACAAGAGAGGAGCAACCCTAGCTAGAATATAATGTCACAGTATGAGGGAATCAATGATTCATTTTTTGATTTTAAGCTTGTACAATTATTTACTGCAAACATATTTTCAATGAAAGAATAGAAAAGATAAAATCACACACACAAATTACACAAAGATTTTTCCTCTGGAAATCCAAACTGGGAAAACCAACATATTCTATATTCATCATCTCATATATTTTTTACAGTACAATATACATATATAGGATCTCACAGCATGCTATAACAACCCTCACGTTTAGTTATTACAACAAGCCTCTCATAACAAGTGTAGGATTTTTTTTTGTGTGTGTGTGTATGTAGAAGGGTAATAAAGACATTATACTCTACATCGCAACACGATGTTGAGCATGATGCATGAAACTCAAGAGAACACAACATAACGACCTAAGAAGTACATCAAGCACCTGGAAGCAATGTATGACCATCAACCGACGAAGAATAAGAATGACTACCTGCCCATCCTACCCTGCAATGGTTAGGACCTCCAGGACACATAAGCAATGATCAAGCCTAGGTTCCCATCGATTTTGACCATTTAAGGCCTCAAGGATGGTGACTGTTTTGAGGTACAAGGAGGCATCTACATCCCCTCCCAAAACAAACAAGTCCAAGATGACTAAGCTAAAGACAACATCAAGATCATCCAGGACACCTTCTCCCACTAAAAATCAAAATTTTATAAATCCTTCAAGAATATTTAAAGTCGCACCTTAATATAGTCTTTTACATAAATTAGACATTGAAATGTTTTAATTACGCCCATATTGAAAACTATGTTATCTTATATAAAGTAGCATATGATACACACTTACACTCTAACTATTACAGTACGGGAATCTAATGAAAGAATTATCTTTAATGAAGGTATAACTTTGACTACATACTTCCAATAAAAATCCAAATCTTAAAGGTTTTCAAAAATAATTAAAAAGGTATTTTATTTAACCTAAAAATTGACATATTTGACATTAGAATCTAATGATAACTTTAACTTGAAATGTCGCCTCCAATAAAAATTATATCCTTTTTAATAATATGTAAAGACAACCAAAGTATTTTACTTAGGACAAACATTGAAATATTTAATTTCTTGTCCACAACTATGCCCAATAGGTGATCTACGCCCAACATTGGTATCGCAATCAACAGTAAAACTAAGTCTATTAGAGGATAGCCTTCCAGCAATGATATTGCTACACTAAACATATTATATCGTTGTCATTTAAATAAATTGAAATTGTAGACAATATATACATGATATAATTGTGAGTTAAGTATCAACAAGCTAAACAAGTGCACTTTGAAATTAATAATACTATATTCTGCCACAATTCATCATTGTTAAACAAGTAATGGAGGAATGCCATAAAATAATAGTCCAGTAGATACGTTGTCAGGTAAGGTAGATCGCAACAACGACTAATCCATACAAGTCACATCTTACACATAGTTACACTTAAGTGTTCCAATAATTAAAATCTAAAGATAAAGCATAACTTCGAATCTCGCTTCAATGAAAATCTAGAACTTATACATCCTTGAAGAATATTTAAGATGATCATCAAAAATAGTTGACTTAATAAGGGCCTTGAATTATTTTATTTATGGCCCAACATTGAAAACTATATTTATTTACGGCCCACATTGGAAACTATATTTACGGTTGTCTAAAAGTTAAGATTCGGATATAAATTGATTGTCATTGTTGTAACTACCATTTCAAAATTTTCTGCCAAAACAACTGTCATTTCCACTGTCGTTTCAATTAACAATTAAAAATTTACTATTATTCACACTGTCACTTCATCAATATAAAATTTACTGTCATTTAGACCTTACGGCCGCCACCAGGACATCATGCAATCACCGTAGGGGTGTTTCTTGTGTAGTGCCTACCAAACTGCCCTTAAATTTATATGGGATGCATGCTCGCTCAATACAGAATGCTATCGCACCTATAGATTTTTGTTAGCCATGAAACAAAGCTCATTCGACAAAGATGCCAGTCATGCAGAAGGTAAAACACAGAATCCCCAGCTTAACAAAATCATCAATTGAATCGGGTCTAGATTTGCCCCACTTCCAGCATCCGTGGGCAGTCCCAAATCATGGGAACAAGCGAAGGCGCAGATCCTGAACCCTCCTGACACGTTGTGGGAAAACGAAACTCAGACAAGGGAAATCACATAGCAAAGAGCACAAAAAATTTCGCAGAGGTATTCAAGACTCTCATGATAATTTTTAGATGAAGGAAGTTGGGTAAAATCCCTGGGAAAAATGCGGATAAGGGAATATAATCGCATGGAATCCAAAAAAAAAAAAAAAAAGATAATGTTGATCAACAAGGACGAATGCAGAGCTAAACGAGTGACCCAACACCGGAATAAAATGGCACTTCCAAAACATCATTCTGTCTATTCAGGAAAAATGACTTCGCTATGTTAAAAAGAAACATTCAAGGAGGGAGATAACAGTGATAAGCGAGTCTAGAAACTCATAGTAATTTTCTGTTACCCTAAAAATTTCATTAGAATAATGTTGTTTTAAAACTCTGTCATCCAACTATATAAAACGTTTTCAGGCACGCAGCAACACAAGCTATCTTCTACACCACACCAGTAATATAAAGCATGAACAGAAAATTTGTTGGTTATAAAATATACCATCACGCATCATTACATATATATTTTCTGTCACTCCAATCATTACCACTGAAATGGCGATAAACATATGTCTACAAAAAAAAATCACTACTAATATATTTATGATTGTCGAGCCAAGAAACGTCAAGTAATCAACTCATTGATATCCCAAAGCAGAGCATAAAATTGTTGTCTCAGATTAAAATGTAGGTATGAAGTCAATCGCCGACAAGGTAGGGATGAATGATCAAGCGCATAAATAAATCATCAAGGATGCAAGGAAATCCACAGGCAAGGGTACTTTCTCCTAGAAGGCACAAGTCAATCAATCAGCCAAGGACAATAATAGAGGTAAATGGTGGATGGGTTCATCATTCGCTTCATCATCCTCGCACAGGAAAGCGGGGCGTTGAGATCCATAGGTCTTTTAATGCTAAGGGAACGACCATAGATCAGGCTCCTGGCTGACTGCTCAAGCGAGGGCTGGTGAGCTAGGGACGAAGGCTAAACAACCTTAAGGTCACAATCAACACCACAGGGCGGTCACGTCATGCGGGAAGACAAAGGAAAAGGGAGTCAACAACCATCAAGCTAGGCTAAGGAAGGTTTCAGTCACCATTTAAAAAAAAACATAATTTTACCTTTCCATTAATAAGCAGAACTGAGCATATGTCCTAATACATTCTACCATACAAAATGAAGAGAGTGTATCATTGGCTAATGACTCGCTCTGAATGATGTCCTGCACGCTCCGTGCCACTCCCGTTCATCGACCGTCGAGACTTCACCGGTACCTCCCTGCCAATGCTAGGGGTACTCTTCTTCCCCCTTAGCCCCCTGAGCCGCAAAGGGGCCACACACACTATCCAGAGATTTTGTCTAGCTCCCATCTCGCCTAGCAAGGCTGAGCTACCACTCCTCTCCGAGCTGGATATCCCAACTCCCACAAGTAAATTAGTCAAGTAGATATTTCTGCAGTGTAATGCTACGCAAACAAAAGATGTTCTTTCCTCCTTCTCCTTCCTTCATTTATAGAGTTTCGAACTTCCCCTCATTCCTAAAATCTCATTTAATTAAAGTTTTTAAAATAAATTCCTAAACATTCTTCTCCGTACAAGTGTCACCCATCCCCTCCATTCCTCCATTATTTAATTTCTTTAATTATTTAATTGTCTTATTTCCCTCACCCACCTAGAGTTACTCCTAGAATCACTCCTAGGTGTCCCCAAATTCCCTTACAAGTTTTAAAGGCTTTCCCTATTATGAAATTGCTAATTCATTTTAAAATTAGAAAGCTCTTAAATGGTAGATTCTTTACTAAGTTGACTTTCCGCTTTTTCCCTTAAGTTCCCCTTTTTCCCTTTTTATGTTACCTCTTTTCCCTATTTTCCTATTTTTTTTATTTTCCCTCTTTCCCCTTTTTACTTAGAACTCAAAAAGGCAGGTGTGAAAATTAACCCATTTTTACCTTCTCTTAATTAATTAGTATATTTTAATCTATTAAGGTAATAAAACAATTAATTTTCTTTTTAAATTTGAATCCAACATGATTTTTTTGAAACATTTCATTTCTTACTCCCCGCATGTTACAATATTTAATGAAGATCATGATTATTATTTAATTTTTTTTTATTTTACTTATTATTATTTTTTTATTTTTTTTAATTTATTAATTTTTTTTAAGGGTAGACAAAATTTTACCCCTAGCGTAATTTAGACTTAGAACTAAAATTTTGTACTGGGCGACATTTAATTAGGGAAATTGTTTTTAAAAATACTTAACTCATTATTCATCCTAAGGCCATCTAGGTTCATTTATTTATCAACAACAATGTGACGTGCCCTTCAGGATGCACTAGGTGCTCCAAGGGTGTCACTCGCCTTATATGTTCCCTCGCATGATGTACCCTTCAGGACACACTACGTGCTCCAAAAGTGCCACTCACCATTCTCAATTTTTCTTGTGCGATGTGCCCTTCAGGATGCACCACGTGCTCCAAGGGTGCCACTCGCCTCTTGACTGACTTTCTAGACATCCATAACCCCTGGAGTCAAAACTCCACCAGGTGAAATTGTGGGATACTAAGGGATTCTAAGGAATAAGGCCCCCGCCTTATTGCGCGCCACTTAGAATCATCATGAGCGACTGTTGCAGTCTTCCCTCACGGCATCGTGGGTCCTCTCAAACTAGGTAATCGTTAACCTACAGTTTGAGCCACGGTGGGAGTGATAGTAGGTTGTGGCAGGGTTGTTGTCCACACCTCTCCCTCAACATCTCTGGTAGTCGTGCGTGACCCCTTTACTCCATATGTGAGTCTAGTCGGCAAGCTATCGTCAGCCTGCATCATCAACACATCATGTCAGAACATATCCATATCATATCATCCAATCAGATGCACTAATATCAAAGTAAACAATCAAACCCCAATGGCACACTCCCTGACTCGATTTGGAGTCCAAGGGGTTCCATCGATGCCTCTGCATCCTCAAGGTCCAAAACTCTTCACACTCAGTAAAACCGATTCAATAACACTTGTCTATGTCAATGTAGTAAAACAACATATCATCAACCCATAACACCTCATAATAAAAATCAAACTTTTAATAGCATAATAATATGGATCACTTGCAAGCAAGTGTCCTCAAAGAATAATTTTGCTCAGTGCACCAGAGCGGTATCTTACACATACAAAACCCTAATCCAATGACCTGGATTAGTCAAAAACCCTAGTTCCTTAATCGGAAATAGAAAAGCATGTGCCAAAAAAATGCCCAAAAATGGACGCAAAAAACGACCCAAAAATATTATTTTGGGGTCGTTTCCCCCAAACCCCCTCACAGGGGATATCCCTCCCCCATGCAACCTCACGGATAGGGGGGATCCATCCCCCTACACACCTGGTGCAACATAGACACTAGTTCTAGACATGAAAAGAATATAACACATACCCAACATTCTCCCACTTGTTTTATTTTCATACAAGGGGTTACAACATTACGGATTCAACAATCCAGGGAAGCAATGCCCATAGATCCTCTATACCAAGAGAACTTCTCAATGCTCATATATTTTTTTATTGAATCTGCAACATTATTCAAAGTGTCCACCCTCATTAGCAACACCTTATTTTCTTCAACCATGTCTCTCACAAAGTTATATTCAACATCAATATGCTTTGTCTTTAAATGACTAGTCAGGTTATTTGTCATAAAAATTGCACTCTCATTGTCACAATTTATCCTTACAAATTTTTGTACCAACACAATACCTTGTTGGCCCCAACAACCCCCTTCTTTATTTTTAATCAAAATCTAGGGTCCCTCAAAATTTTACTTGGATTCTTCGTTTTTTTTCATTTTACTTGATTGGATTGGTATTGGTTTGCTTTGTTTCAAGGTTGGTTTGAGTTTATATTTTTTTCTTTTGTTTGGTTTGAGTTTCATGAAATTCAAATGCCACTCTGTTTTTCTTTCTACAGAGTTTTGATGTTGAAGGACGAGCTTCATAATTTGGGAGTTTGTTATTATCTCTTCCTTATTGAATTTATCTGCTATGAGCATGGCTTGGTTGAAGACTTAGATTAATAAAAATGATTTTACAGGAAAAACGTTTATTGTGACACATCATTTCTATGACATTTGTTCACAATTGATCAATTTTTAATGAGGGGGAGATGAACATAGAAATCTTAATTCAAACAAAAACATTAATTTTTATCAACTGTTTACTTTCATTTAAATTATGATTATTTTTTCATCTTTTTCTCATTAGCAATTATTTTCACAAAATAATTTGGTAGGTTTAATTAATTAAATTATTTTGTCAGTTTGCATCTCATTTCAAAAAAAAATAAAAATTATCCATCATTTGTTTGTTCTTTTGAAAACCCAAAATTAATATTTTTCTCCTCTCCATCAACTTGAAGATTCTAGAATTTTAAGATCATATTTGAAAGGAAAATATAAACAATGTTTGTTTAGAACTTATAGTTAGTTTAAATTCATTTTAATTTTATTGTTCTAGATTTTGTTTTATTCACAATTTTTAGGTTATTAAGTTGGTTTCTTTTTGTTTCATGGGTTTCTATTATCATTTATTTGGTACAGATCTGATCATGGTTTGATTTTATTATCTAAATACATTCAAGATAATTGCTCCAAAAATAATATTGGATTGCTGCAAATAATTTATGAGCAACAACATATAAGATTTGAAAATGCATTCAAGAACAGAAAGACCATTTTGCGGGACTTGTCTCAGCTAAACTGTAAGGAATCTGAAGAAATGGTTGAAAAATCATCTGTAGAATGGACCCATTTACCTTACGCGCGAGAATTCTCCCAAACAAATGCATGATTTGAGAGATATTTGTGTCTCTTTACGAGGCAAAGTTCAGGTGGCATAAATTATTAGT
The DNA here is from genome assembly GCA_032191745.1 of Picea mariana. Lineage (NCBI taxonomy): Eukaryota > Viridiplantae > Streptophyta > Pinopsida > Pinales > Pinaceae > Picea > Picea mariana. The sequence goes on along the minus strand of JASDQU010373910.1, from coordinate 47,581 downwards.
GACACCTGGACGATTCATTCATTATATAAATATATGAGAAAGTTCAAAGCCAAGGGGATCCAGGAAATTGAGAGGCGAATTTTTATCCTTTCTTTTTTGTATATTATATCTTTTGTAAACTTTTTTCTTTTCAAATGGAGTAATGAATAGTTGAAATCTTTGGGAGAATGGACAAGTATTTTCAAAGAATAATATAGAATTTCAGGTTGCTTAATGGCTCTTGTCCTATGAGTAAAATGGTTTTGTTTTCATTATAATATCTTCATATTCTTTGAGTAATTGATTATGCATTGATTTAAATTAGTTTTAGTCTATTTTATCAATATATTGTTAATTGTTATCATTTATGTATTAATTTTTTCAATCTTTAAGAGTTTATTATCCCAAAAATTCATTTTGGACCTTATGATGAACTTATTAGACTGAAGCTATATGGGATACAATTTTCTCTTTGGCTTTTGTACTTTTGTAGATTGTGAAATGTTAATATTGTTTCTCATATAATTTCTGAATATGAAACTTTATTTGTATTGAACTAGCTTTAGATCGTTCTGCATATAACTTTTAATATTATGTTTTCATTTATATGGGTCATTATATTTGTGTTCCTTTAATATATGTGGTTGATCATATATTCAAGTATTTAAGTTTACATCTAATACTAGATAGCTTGTAACATCATTTACCAAGGATTGGCATTTCTTTCATTTTCATTTATTTGGACATTCTAAAGTCACATGATATATAATCGTTTATCTTTCTGTCATCATAAACTTGTTCTGGAATATAAAAGACTTCTTCGAGTTTCTTCAAGAAGTATTATGCTTTTCTTTGTCATAGGTTTTCACTTGACACGGGTTAAGAGGAGCTTATACAAATACAGAGAGACGAATCTAGCTTAGTATTGTTGATCAACGTCAGGTTAGTTAGTTTATATTTTATTTAATTTTTTTATTTGCGAATGAATAATGATTGCATCATTTAAATGTTAAATTCTTTGACCATTATCGTTTTATCATTTACAATCTTATTCAATCATTGTTTATTAGTTTGTCATTTATAGTACAAAGACAGTTTCCTTTATTTTCTTATTTTGATCCATTAGTTGAAAACAATTATTTTCACAAGGCTTTGCTTAAACCTTGTAAATTGTATCTAGCTATTGTACATAAACGATGTTAGTTAAGTATTTTTAATTAAAGTGTTGATTACTAGAATTATATCTTTAGTTAGTTCACATATTTTAGTTGTTTTTAGGATCCTAGTTGGCTAACGGAGCCATAAAACCCATCAGGGTAGATTATACCAAATGGCTTGGGTTAAATAGACAACCTCAGATCGGATCTTCCCTTCCTGTTGATGGTGTGTCATAAACGCCCGTCAACAAATGGCGCTAGAAGGAGGGCCAAGGTAAATTTAATTACTAAATATTTTACCCCTCAATCTATCATAATTCCAGATTTACAAATTCTTCTTCTGTGTCATCTTGAAATGCACTAGAAGGCATGAAAGACAGACGAGATGGCCTTGTAGGAGTCTTTGTTTTGAATGTATTTAATTCCCCATGGATCCCCAAATCACTGTGCTGGAACATGATTTCCACTTCTCATTACCTAATATTCCCAACGAGACAGTCTCTCGCTTTTCCAAACTCATCTTTGATGGCGGGGGGGATGTATCTACAAAGGACCATCTTAACAAGTTTTGGTGTAAATGCATTAAGCGTGATATTTCCGATTTAAAGGTTTTATGCAGATTATTCACTTTTACTTTTAAGGTTTGAATTAAACATTGGTTTGAGTCTTTTCTAGCATATCACATTATTGATTGGTTTCAATTTGTTAAGGAATTTTTAGATGCTTTTGAAATATATGATTACAATCAATTATGTGAATAATTTCAGGCTTTACTAATCAATGATAATTCATCTCGAGAGGTCTTTTTAACAAGAATCCATCATGTTCTCTGTAAGTTTCAACTTGATGACATGTCATTTGTACTAAATCTCCTCTCTGATGTTTGTTCCATTTTCATCCAACCATTTTCAATCGCAAATGATGAATTAGTTACAAATCCTATCACTCAATTGCGAGAAGAATTTTGTTTGCAAGATGAGTGAAATCCATCCGAAAATTGTGAACAAGCAAAGGAGGTAGAATATATTTAAAAGGTTTTTAGTAACAATCAAACTATTTTTTTCTCTAAATAATTGTATATTCAGTCCTCAAACGTCGTGGAAGAAGATTTTATGTTGGATCAAGGTGAATGTCATATTCTTCTAACTCTTTCTCGAATGAGTACTTAAATTCAGTTATTGAAGAGCACTTAGGTGATGAAAATGATCTTAAGTATTCTAACATTCATATGAAACTGATTAGAGATGTAAATATCCAATTTGAAGAAGAAACCTTAAACCATCTTTCACAAATCATATCTTATCCACAGGAAAGATTAGATGTTTGTCATGGAAGTTTTGAATTGTCTATCATACATCAGAAAAATTTAGATGATCATATTATATTGAAGGATTTATCACCAAAACAGAGTGAAATTTTTAAGGAAAGTAAAGAGGAATGTCTTGAGAATACCCCTGTTAAATATTATAGCTCAAGATATTCTTTTCATGTGCTCATTTTTTTGTCATTTTACTTTTTATATCATGATCTCTTCTTAGATTCTGGTGGACATGATACTTTACCCACAATATCTTACTCTTTTCCATCACAATCAAATCTTTTCTATATGCCAAGATTTGGTGAAATTAATTTTGAACATAACATTTATGATGTCGGATTTGACGATCTTTCACTTTCATCACTTGCATTGAAAAAATACATGTTGCAAGATGATTTTACACGATTTATTTTTGAAAAAGACAATGCACTCATTCTCACGGAGATCAAATATTTTACATTGCATATTCATTCTTTGGTTAGTTCGAATTTTAATGATTATGCTTCTCGTTTTGAAATGATTCATCTCATCAAAGGAAGTGTTCAAACTAGTAATCTAATTGATGTCATGAATCCTCTTATGATCTGTTCCACATTGATAGATCTAGTTTGTCGAAGTCATAGTTTGCATCCTAATTTTTATGATATGACCTTAGAATGGCTTGAGGATTCATATGTAAAAAATATTCATAATAAAGATAAAGTTGGTCTTGCTTTGTTTATACCTAAATATCTAAGATGCAAGCATGACATGATTTTTTTAGATCCTCCATGTGAAGAAATTCATGAACACTTGGAGAATTGTCAGGATGATGGGGCACTTCGGCCTTGGCTGATGGTTATGTCAAGTCCCCATAATATTGACAAGTTTTCCAAACTTACTTACATTCTTCCCTACCATTATGACCCATATCATGACAAGATTGTAGAATGGTTGGAGGATTCATACATCAAGAAGTTTCAAAATAATGGTAAGGTCGTCCTTGCTTTGTTTTTAACTGAATATATAGGAGGTAAGAATAACATATTTCTTTCATATCTACAAATATTTCATTCTTTTATTCTAATTTTCGACTTTCTATGCCTTGAAGGATTGAAGATGCTCTTGTGAATGCACTAGAAATATAATTTTACTTAGCATTTTGATCTATGTAGAAGTTAAAGTAGGTGTAGCAATAGATTCATTTTGGGTTTTTCTTTCCTTTAATTTTGTTTCCTTTGAATAATGTTGTTATGAAGGCATGTGGCTATGAAAAGAGAACCATCATCTGAATTTTGCCAGGTAAGTTTTCTTTCAATTCCTTTATTTTTCCTTTTCGCGATTGTCTTGACTAAATGTTTCTTTTTCAAAACTTGGCAGCATCATGTAATGACTTCAGATATAATGAAGAATTAATAAATATATTAGGGATTTGATCTTTAATTCAGATTAGTTTTACCCTAACAAACATATCTTACCACTACACGTAATTGCACTCATCCTAGTTAAGGATTTTTCTATGACTTTTAATAATAAGCTTGGTCAAAATGATATATCATGCATCACTATCTTAAAAAAAGAACCTGCCTATACACAAAACTATGAAATTTGTGGTTCTTCCTTTTGATCATCATTCTCTATGAGAGGTTGGCCTGGTTTTGTTTTTGGTCAAATTTTTTTTTTCGAAATTTGTTTTTGTTGTTTTGATTTTTTTTTTTTATGTACTTCTGATTTTGAATCCCATTAATAAAATTTGATTTGGTTTGTTGTGTGTTTCTTGTTTTGTTTGAATGAGATTTCGTCTTGTCTTTCTTTTTGAATAAATGTATTTCTGATCAAATAGAAATTGTTGAAGGAAGCATTCATTTCAAGACTTATGTTTTTAAAAGAAATTTGAAACAGTTCAAACAGCTTATGATGTTAAGGTTCATCTCAGATAATTGATTTGTAAGTCAGTTGAGTACTATGAAATCCTAAATGGTCTTTTTTAGGGTATTACCCCTAAAATGTGTCGAGGTATTTGAAAATTACGATTATCCTTAGACCTTTTACATCATCCCTGTTATTAAAAGATCACTTTTAAGTGCTTCCCCATTCTCTAGATGATTTCTTAACTGAAATCTAAAATCTCTAAACCATGATAAAACTTCCAGTTTTGAAAGAAAATAAAAAAAAATGATCAATTGTTCATCTGTAATGAAATTAACCTCCAGTATCATCCTTCTCTCTTTGTCATCAATAAATCTATAATTGTATTATTATTTAAAAGTGGCATAAGAGGGTTGGAATCACTTATGTGTGGGAAGTGTGTGTAAACCCGTCGGGGTAGTGAATAGGCTCGCTGGTAGCGAGTAAATGCACACAACAAGACAACTTCGTTAGGGTACTGAACATGCCTGCTAGAAACGAAGCAATGTCGGGTCGAGAGGTAGCAGGTACATTCTTTTAAATTAAATTTTATGGAAGTATACATCATGTGGATACAACTATTGGATGGGATTAAATCATTTGAGTGGGTTAAATGACATCTCTATCGAGGTTATGGACGCTTGTTGGAAGCAGTGGATCTGTCAACGGTATTGAATTCCTTTTATAAACATTGTGACTCATTGATTAAAACACAACTTCAGGTTATAATCCTTTGTAAAAGCATTCTTTTCTTCTTTTCTGATATTTTTCTATAAATCTGAGCTAATCTTAATATTGTGTAATTTTAAACTGGATTTGTTTCAAAGCAACCTAAAATTATATCCAAGTCTTATTGTTTTTCCCTACGATCAAAGTTTAATAGGTCAGAGATAACTGCTTCGCCTAGTGAGTCTCCATTTGTTGGCCCCAACAACCCTCTTATTTATTTTTAATCAAAATCTAGGGTCCCTCAAAATTTTACTTGGATTCTTCATTTTTTCCCTTTGACTTGATTGGATTGGTATTGGTTTGCTTTGTTTCGAGGTTGGTTTGAGTTTATATTCTTTTATTTTGTTTTGTTTGAGTTTCATGAAATTCAAATGCCATTTTGTTTTTCTTTCTACAGAGTTTTGATGTTGATGGATGAGCTTCATAATTTGGGAGTTTGTTATTACCTCTTCCTTATTGAATTTATTTGTTATGAGAATGGCTTGGTTGAAGACTTGAATTAATAACAATGATTTTACAAAAAGAACATTTATTATGACACATCTTTTCTATGACATTTGTTCACATTTGATCAATTCTAAATGAGGGAGAGATGAACATAGAGATCTTAATTTAAACGAAAACATTATTTTTTATCAATTGTTTACTTTTGTTTAAATTATGATTATGTTTTCGTCTTTTGGTCATTAACAATCATTTTCAAAAAATCATTTGGTAGATTTAATTAATTAAATTCTTTTGTTAGTTTGCATCTCATTTCAAAATAAATAAATAAATTATCTATCATTTGTTTGATTTTGTGAAAACCCAAAATTAATATTTTTCTCCTCTCCGTCAAATTGAAGCTTCTAGAATTTTAAGATCATATTTGAAAAGAAAATATAAACAATGTTTGTTTAGAACTTATAGTTAGTTTAAATTCATTTTAATTTTATTGTTCTAGATTTTGTTTTATGCACAATATTTAGGTTATTAATTTGTTTTTTTTTTTGTTTCACGGATTTCTATTATCGGTTATTTAATACAGATCTGATTATGGATTGATTTATTATCTAAATGCATTCAAGATAATTGATCCAAAAAAAATATTGGATTGTTGCAAATAATTTATGAGCAACAACAGATAAGATTTGGAAATGCGTTCAAGAATAGAAATACGATTTTGAGGAACTTGTTTTAGCTAAACCGTAAGGAATCTAAAGAAACGATTGAAAACCCATCTACAGAATGGCCCCAATTAGCTTACACATAGGAATATTTCCAAACAAATGCATGATTTGAAAGATATTTGTATCTCGTTATGAGGTAAATTTCAGGTGGCGGAAATTATTAGTGATGCCCAAACTGTTTATTCATTGTATAAATATATGAGAAAATTCAGAGCCAAGGGGATCGAGGAAATTGAGAGCAGGATTTTTATCCTTTATTTTTTGTATATTATATCTTTTGTAAACTTTTTTTTTTCAAATGGAGTAACAAATGGTTGGAATCTTTGGGAGAATGGACAAGTATTTTCAAACAAGAATATGGAATTCTGGGTTGCTTAATGGCTTTTGTCCTGTGAGTAAAATGGTTTTGTTTTCATTATAATATCTTCATATTCTTTGAGTAATTGATTATGCATTGATTTAAATTATCTTTAGTCTATTTTATCAATACAATGTTAATTGCTATCATTTATGTATTGATTTTTTCAATATTTAAGAGTCTATTATCCCAAAAATTCATTTTGGACCTTATGATGAACTTATTATACTGAAGTTATATGGGATACAATTTACTCTTTGAATTTTGTCATTTTGTAGATTGTGTAATGTTAATATTGTTTCTCATATAATTTCTGAATATGAAACTTATTTTTATTGAACTAGCTTTAGATTTTTCTGCATATAACTTTTCATGCTATGTTTTCATTTATATGGTTCATTATATTTTGGTTCCTTTAATATATGTGGTTGATCATCTATTCAAGTATTTTGAGTTTACATTTGATACTAGATAACTGGTAACACCATTTACTGGGGATTGAAATTTCTTTCATTTTCAGTTATTTGGACATTCTAAAGTCTCATGATATATAATCGTTTGTCTTTCTATCAACATCAACTCGTTCCAAAATATAAAAGACTTCTTTGAATTTCTTCAAGAGTTATTATGCTTTCCTTTGTCATAGGTTTACACTTGACACAGGTTAAGAGGATCTTATACAAATAGAGAGAGACGAACCTAGCTTAGTACTGTTGATCAACATCAGGTTAGTTAGTTTATATTTTATTTAATTTATTTATTTGCAAATGAATAGTGATTGCATCATTTAAACGTTAAATGCTTTGACCATTATCGTTTTATCATTTACAATCTTATTCAATCATTGTTTATTAGTTTTTCATTTATAGTACAAAGATGGTTTATTTTATTTTCTTTTTTTG
>JASDQU010373910.1:13965-24588 GCA_032191745.1 Picea mariana | reverse complement strand
AAAAAAAAAAAAAAACATACACAAATATGATTAAATCTAAAAAATTCTAAAAAAAAATAGTAATTAAGATTATTTTTTATATATCATTGTTTCTAATTCATAATTTTTTTTTAAATAAAAACCAATGTGTTTTGCTCAACTTAGAAAATATACACTTTGTATATTAGTGAAAACAAAATAATATTATTTCTGCGGTTAAAAAAGTTCCTTTGATATAGAGAGACCACTAAAAACATATTATGTGGATGACCACTAGAGAAGCAGTTTCTCGAGTTGTAGAACCACCAACACCATCAATAGCTTATCCACTAGTGTTACATGTGTGACATAGGAAGAAGACAAGAGAAAAATATGTCACCACATAGCCATTGGAGATCGCACCTACCTTTCCAATCAGAAATTGTTTATTTATCAATATAATTAATGTTGGAGTAATTAAGTTCTATATTCCTAGTGTATTAGTTATTTTAATCTTTGTGTGAGATGTTTGATTAGAAGTTTGTTATATCTACATCCTATTTATTTATGAATTTGAGAGATTATCTCAACTAAATGGATTTTATCGATAAGATAGTTTATCTATCTTAAATTAAAACTCAATGTATTTATATTGATTAAATAATAGAATACAAATAATTTTTTGTGTATACAATGATTTTCTATGTTGATATCAGAACTGGTTTTGGATTAACTCCCTCACAGTATAGCCCAGCCCAGAAATATGAGAATCTGTAAGTGTGTCAGAGTATTAATTTTCTGGTTTTTTTCCGCATTTTCCTTCGAAACCGTTGCATGGAGAAGTAAGTATTGTTGTTCGTTGGTGTTGGAAGGCATGATTAGGCAACCATTTGGAGAACCGTGCGCGGGTATATCACATAGGATAGCACTGTGTATTATCAAATCCATCCACATATATATATATATATATATATATATATATCACAAGTTCATGTGCACGGACCTATGTATTGATGAAAATCCATGTGGATCATGAATAACTGCGCGTGAAGGCATTAATCATATTGTTCGTTAAATTTATAGAAAACACGTGAGAGAAAAACAATAGCACGTTAAACTTAGAGTTGTGCATGAACACAACAACATTGCAGTGCGAGCGTGCACAATTGTGGATTAAATGTATTTTTGGATGATAGTGCAAGGGGAGATCGATTTCAATCATAGGAGTGCTCGTCAATGCCCAGGGGCATGTGAATGCATCATAATGGATCTGCGATTTCAAAGTCACGCAACATCTATTTTTTTGTTGTTTTTTGTTTCTCATATCTTCTTTCATCCTCTCTCCAATCCACGAGTTGCTTGTGTTTCTTGATGAACAAGGTGTCACAAGAACATTGTGTTGCCTTCTTATGAAGAAAGAACGAAACTAGATTGATACTCTATATCGTGTGTGCTTATGAATTTTTAGTAAGAACTTCTCATATTTTTTTAGAACATGGTAACATGATCAAAGAGATTTTGTTTCTTAAAGAATACAATGAGCTATGTATGTTTGTAAGAACAATGTTATTAGGTTATGGTTACAGTTTGTGTACTTGTGCGATGAAAGAGGTCAAGTTGTAAGACTGAATTTTGAATACATTAAATATCTTGATTTCTTTCCTTTATAACTGGGAAATAGTTATGTATTTCAAGAGATGGAAGTATGTCAATAGAATGATTTAGTGTCTAGACTAATTTTTTGACAAATATAGCGAGTTATGTATTTTGGTAGATAGAAGCATATAGAATGGTCCATCATTAAAACTATGAAATTGATGTTCACAAGCAATTGTATCTTCATTGAATCAAGTGGTAGTTAGAATGAATGATTGTGTGAAAGAGTATATCCTATGAGATTTTAGAAGTGGATAAAGATGTTGATGAATACTATACCAAACAAAGATGACAAAGATCAGAGAAAAAATCCAAGTACTCATTAAAGGAGGGTGTTGGAGTAATTAACTTCTACTTGTCTTATGCTTAATATTTGATATTCCTCATTATATAATGTATTAGTTATCGTAATATCTACTATCTACCTGAGATGTTTGGTTAGGAGCTTGTTATATCTAGATCCTATTTATGTGTGAAGTTGAGAGATTATCTCAATTAAATGGATTGTATGGCTAAGATAGCCTATCTATCTTAATCCAAAGCTTTATGTGGTTATATTGATTGAATAATATAATATGAATAGTTTTTTGTGTGTGCAATAATTTTCTAAGTATTAAATTGGCTAAAATAATTTCTAGATTGACTCAAATTCACATGAAAGTCTTTACTGATAAATACATATAATTTATTTCTTAATATTAATATTGATTCCTATTTTATCTAGGCATATATATATCATAAAAACGTAGATTATTTTTATGTTTAGTGATAATATTAGAGGATAACCATTCATGTCTTTTCAAAATTTATAATTACCTAACTTTCCGATATTGATATTTTGGTGATGAACTCATGTTAAATTATGTATTTATTTCTTAGTATGTTGTTGTTAATATTATGGGTATGTGGTTCTTATGCACGGTAAGAAATTACCATAGTAATAATTTAGCTCCGGGTGTAACAATATTTTCCAAATCTGCAGATGTACCCATCATCTATAGATCCATGCACGTCTTCTTTTGCACATGTTAGTAAAAGTTGTATGGTCAGTGATGGAGGTGTTATGTCTCTTGTGTGCGAAGACTAGGATTTATCCTTGGTCGCTCGCTGCCTTTGCGCGAGTCAAGCCTGCATCCCATGTATGTCCTCTTCTATGACCATGGCATTAGTGGCCTCGTCCATTTATGTGGGTGCTCCAAGAAGTGGAGTCATTCCATCCATCTCCGTGACTAGGCCAATTTTAGTTTCGTAGTCTAGTGTCTCTTTTCGATATGTTGGTCAGCAAGACTATGCTTCTTCTTCTTATTCATCTCTTATAGTTAAGGAACCCCCTTCTCTTGTCATTCCCATGGGACAAGATGCATAGGATGAGGAAGAATATTACAGATCTGTGAGTTTGGTCTGTCACTTCAATGGATTTTGGCCAAAGTTAGTTGATCTCAATAGTTGGATCTCAGCTACTTGGATCCCTATCATGCAATAACAAACTTCCATTCATCCTTATACCAAATTATTCTTCATTGTTGACTTTGACATTGAAGAGGATCATGATCTAATTCTCAAATCAGGTCTGTGGTTTTGGCGAAACCTGAGTCTATGCATGAAACCATGGACTCCTTCTTTCAATCAAACTACTCACATTATCTCCTCAAATCCTGTTTGGGTGAGGCTTCCCAATCATCCCTTTCATTTATGGGGTTTACCCTCTCTTGAAGCTATTGATTCGACTTTGGAAAAGTTCTACTTTGAAATCCATGAAACCACAAGGAACACCACCTCTATTTTTCCCATATTTGCGTGGAAATTGACTTTAAGTAAAGAATTCCTAGATAAGTTATTTTGACTGGTAAAATTTATTCTTGGTCTCAAAAACTAGACTATGAGAGAGTTTCCTTGCATTGCATATCTTGTTTTGAAATGGGTCATCTTGCAACCCATTGTCCCAAAGGGTCTAGCAAGAATACAAAGATTCATAAATCCACTTGGTGGGTGGGATCTAATAACGACCATCAAGTAATCTCAAATAAATGTGGTCAACCTCCTCAAGTCAATGGAAATCTATCTCAACCAGATCCTCCTCTCCAATCTCAAGAATCATGCAATGAATCCATTCTGAAGCCAAAGAAAGAGACATATTCCCCTCAGGTCTCAGATGAGGTACTTCAAATCCAGTCCTCTCCATATCCATTGACATGCTAGGAAAATCAGGTTGATGATGCTGAGGTACTGGATCAAAAAAATAGAATCTCCATATCAAGATAATCCAGGAATTAGAAGCATCATAAATACCTCAACATCTGCAAATGAAGTTTGGACGGTTGTTTGAAATAAAAAGAAAACATATGTAACATCACAACCAAAAGTCACACAAATGAGCTCTTCCCCAATGGGTTTATTTAGATGCAATGTCTCTTTGTTTTTATCCTCAAAGTCTTTTTCCCAGTGTATTTAGTTCTATGTGAACTTCTCATTTGAGTATTTGAAACAATCACTACTATCTTGTAGTAGTGGTTTATTTGAACCCCCATATTGACCTGAACTTTGTAATACTTTGTAACTACTCATCGGTTTCAGTCAAACCTTTTTAATAATACAAATCTCCGAGCATTTGTTAAAAAACAATTGTCACACCTTTTTTAATAATACAAATCTCTCATCTTTTGTTAAAAAACAATATTATGGATCCATGGTTTGGTAGCATCTTTGTTATCCTTCCTATCCAAGTTCAATTTTTATAATGGATATCTTGGTTTTCTATGGATCATTGAGCCCTTGTTAAGTCACAAGTCCTAGATTATAGTGGCAACTAGTAGAATTGATCTTGGACTTTGCCCAAATAAATCCTACTCATTACCAATTCCCTTAATATATATATATAGATTGAATAGAAATTCAAAATTTGATAATTTGACAATAATACATTTCCACTATCTTTTGTTGTTAATAATGTAGGAACATAAATTTATAATAATGTATGGGTATGGAAATAAAAGATTTCCAATAACTTTTGTTGTTGTAGTATTTCTCATTTCATTTAATATAAGATATAAATTACTTTTAATGAAACTTTTCTTTGTTTAATAAAACCTTCAAAATTCTCCTTTATTTTCTTCATAAGAAGCAGCAGTTTGAAAGCTAGTAGCCCCGGGTCCATATATAAATTAAGTCGACTACCCATCAGTGTCAGAACTAGAACTAGATCGAGCTCGTTCCCTGGATCCTTCAGTGSGAGATTGAACATATYGAAATGYTGTGTCAGGTTCTAGCAAGCCTATATCAATCAAGCTCACGACAAGACATCTACGACGCAAGATYTAGATGGGASGAGAGAAAGGTGGATTGCTAAGATCTTGCGTCTAGCAGGTTCAAGASAGTTCATTGGCAATCCATCTGGGTCGCTGGCCTATTTCTGGGGGCCCTTTCTAGAGATGACTCATTTTATTGCTCCACCTTTATTTTCATTGTACTTAGAGAAGAGATTTACTCTTCAATACATAAGGTGAAAAAGTTTATTCTTTATGTTCCATCATTGTTGGAATGAATTTTTATTGATCAACATTTAATATAGAACACATAGAAAGTTGATAGAAATCCCACGGCTCAATTGCAAGTCTTCGCAAGTCACGGATGACATATGTTTAATATACTTCAATGTTGAATCGAATGCAAAGCATAGGCAAGGGAAGGTGTTCATGTTTGCATAGGCCCTGGTAAGCATGATAAAATTAAACCAAAAACTTGATTAAGATGGACTTACACTAAGATTGGACGACACTGGTAAGTATTGAAAATTTTTTGTTTGAAAATTCAGACAAAAGCAAAAAATTCAGCAAGAACCTACTAAAGCAGCAGGAACCCTCCTTTCCCCAATGTGTTTGTCCCAAAAAAAATAAAAAAGAGTTCTCCATTTTACAATGTTGTAAACACTGTGATTCATTTCTCAACTAAAACTTAGTGAAGTCAAGCAGGAATGAGATTTTAGTGGCCCCAAAAACAACAGGCACCCACATTCAGGACAAGTTCCCGTTGAAACATGCGTGTTGCTTAAGAAGCCGAGAAATAACGATATTTTAATGGCCCCAGAAATAATAGGCACCTGCATTTAAAGCGTCAACGTGTGCCCATTCTAACGTGCATGTTGGTTCATATTTGTCATGGTTAGTTGGGGAGGTTTAGTATCTTCTCATCTCTTCACATTTCCATCTTTTTGGGTCATCTTTAGTTGTGAGAGCCTTTTTAATTGTTTTCTATGTATGCAAATTATATGCATAGTGTAATAAAGTTGTATAAAAAATTATGATCTGGATTTCTATACAATTAAAAATGGTTAAATATCGAAACAATTTCATATTTATTAATAAAATATTTCCTTACAAAACAATTATTTTAAAATTTATAACTAATGTTGAATTCATTATAATATTATTATTTACAAATACTTATAAATAACTTTTTTATTGAAAAGTTTAAATATGAAAAAACTTTAAATGATCATACAAATACATTATTGTGGCTAAATAAAATTTATCCACTTCTAGTAAACACTTAATAATATATATAAGAAGAAAAACATATTTTCACACCAAATACCTATTAAATAAATAATGTGAATAGAAAAAAAGTAAACCTATCATAATGATTCAATACAAGTAATAACAAGGGTGTTGGGAAGAAATACCTGCCGTTGTTGTAAGACTAATACATGCATTTGTTGCAAAACCATTAGATAAGGAAAAAGCGACAAAAACTAGAAAAGTTGCTTCACATATTATGTACTAGCCACCTGTTACTTGTCCTTGCCCCACGACAAGCTAGTTGATCTATAGCAGACATGACACTTTGCATTTGCGGAAATCACCATTACAGCAGCTCGAAAATGCATTTGCAGAAATCACCATTACAGCAGCTCGAAAATGCATTGTCAAATCTCGATCTATGACGTGCTGCCAAATGCCTTCGAGGCATCGAAACCATGATAAAACTAACGAATATAACCCACTCACATTACGTTTGAAGATGTTAAATAAAGTTTTCAAAGCCCGTCGTCACCTGCAATAATGGGTTCAATTTAAGCACCAAAAGAAAAACAGATAAATAATTTAAATATTTTTTTAAAATATAAAAATTTGATAGTACAAAGTTTGTACAAAGTTTAACTTTAGAAGATGGAAAAAATGTATGGTCAACCTTGAAGAAATAGCTAGTCAGCGACATTATTGAATACTATATACCATGTCGGGGTTGCAGGTATAACAAGAACAAAAGGAAATCAATTTTATTTGATCAATTGATGTAATTATGTCAAAGGTATGTATATAGGGACAATTTTTACTTAAAAGCTAGTTTAATCAAAATTGATAGTCATATATTGCCTATACCACCTATTTTGAAAAGTCACTTATCCCAATTACGTGTTGCTTGCCGTGCAGTTTTCATTATTGTCATTATTCTCGTCAACCGTCTATCGCCCACCATGCAGTGGAAACCGTTGTCCTATATTCTACACACTTTGGCTCTTCCCTACCCTCTACTACCTTACATTATTACTTCGATGCTCAAATATCTACTGCAACTCCTGCCTCTATAGTCTTTTCTCTAGGTATTGCTCTAGGTGTTTCTTTAATGGAATAATTGATTTTGTATGGTTTTATTTGATCTGATCTAGGTATTTCTCTAGGTGTTTCTTCAATTTTCACATCTCCACAATGTGCCTAGTTGAATCTTGTGATCGTGCACCTCTTGAGGGTGTGTGACACCGTGAAGTTTCTCACTTGGTTGTTTCAAAACACCAAGGATACTTCATCCATATTACGCCTCTTCACCTAGAGCATATCCATACTCCATTCTAGGCTATCAACGAGTCACACTCCTACTCTAGTGCAACTCTTGTATACTTAGACAATTATTAACATCTTAACTCTTAGTCATATATAAGCATGTACATCCATGAACATAAGAAACCAAGAGAAAAAATGTGGAACAAATGAAAGACATACACAAAAATAGTGTGGATGGAAGGAACCATGCCTAACACCTGACTAAGTCTTTGTTAATGCAATATAGTTACGATAAGAGAACTACTGACTCGGTTTACAACTTGGGTAGAGTAAAACAACTCACCTCACCTCACCAAGACACTCATACACAGATTCGTCACCAAGACTCTCTGTTGCAACCGTCTCTGCAACCTCTTATAGTGCACCTCACATGTGCCCTCAACTGCAAGCTTGATGTCTCTTTGTTTCCGCAAACTGCACAGATTTTGGTTCTACCCCACACATGCCTCCAATAGACCTGCATTTCCATACTTCCCCAAAATCGACCCAAAAGAATTTTTCCCAACTCTATCCATTGAATCCACCTCAAGGCAACACAAGTCCTCCCATGTGGAGCGACTTGGATCATTGAGGGAGCTCACCCCTATTTTTATAATCCTACCTCTGAACCGCAGAGTTCCTCTTACTCTCTTCCAAGCTACCCTCCTTGGTTGTGTGCCCTTGTGCCTTTATAAGCACTAATCCATGTCAATCATCATGTCTCTATGTTCATGGGTGAGCTGACCGATCAAGTCACCAAGTCA
Source organism: Picea mariana (assembly GCA_032191745.1). Classification (NCBI taxonomy): domain Eukaryota; kingdom Viridiplantae; phylum Streptophyta; class Pinopsida; order Pinales; family Pinaceae; genus Picea; species Picea mariana. The sequence continues at coordinate 16,394 of JASDQU010373910.1, read as the reverse complement.
TTCACCTTCGCAAAATTGAGCCAACTCCTCATGTGGGTGCATTCAGGTAGCTTTCCCATCCAACCCACCAAACGCCTTGTTCCATCATCTAGTCGAACCACCGAACACTTAGCTGATACCCCCATCCGTCTAACCAACTCGTCATCTTGGATGCGCTTGTCCATTAGATGAGTCGAGCCGACTCACCTAAGTTCACCCCCCATGCCTTAGCTAAATCTTAGGTGGAGTCTCCCCTTGGCATGTCGCATGCCCAAGGAACCCCAACTCTCCCCATATATGAAGACATCATTTTTTCAAATGCACTGAGCATCTTTCCTGTCTGATTTCCTTTGTTTCAATCTGTGGTGGAAGTGCACACACCTGAGCTTGGCACCTCAGGCCTTACATCAATAACATATAATTTATTTTATTTTATTTTATTTTCTCAGATTTTTTCTTGTCACATTAAATATTTACCATATCTGATCTAATTGGATTTTTCCCACCACCTAAACACCTCTAGGATTTGCATTGTCCTTAACCTATTATAATTAGTGAGTAGTGGATATTCTTCCAAATTCATTCTGATTGTGCAAATGTTTCTCTTCATAATATATCTCATTGTAGAGTTAGATTTAACAAGTTTCTTAACTTTCTCTTAATTACGAGAGTGAAGAACTTGTTGTCTTCAAAGTGGTGTTCGACTATCTACAAGTTGGGAAGTGGATAGTCACAAAAGGCTCAATGTTTTAGACATCAATCATGTGAATGACATCCACTTCGAGTATAACTTCCAGCTAATGTCGGTGATGCTCAAGTTGTAGTTGTTGGTTGAGTAATTGAGTCTCACTAGAGGGCATTCCCAACTTTCTTGTTGATGGTCTACATTCACTGCAATGTGGAGGAAAGATACGTACCGTAAGGTGTTTGTACGATGGAAAATTCTTTAACTAGATTTTTCTACCTAGACGATGAAATGATGACATTTAAGGATGTCATTTGTGCATATATTTCGTACATTGAATCTCTATCCATCCTCTCTATTATCCCTTGGTCATTTTCGCTTCACCGTCCATCTCTACTACCATCAATATTTATTCCATATCCACTTGCATCTATCTCTATTATTTCCCTCCCGCACGTGACGGATCGAGGAGTCAAGATTACAAAGGTTGCATTCCAAAATCGTTGAAACAGATGACGATAGCCTTCTCATTAATGAGTCCAAATGATCTTGGCTAACTATTCCATTAACCTCGAACTGCACTACAAGGAGAATGCTCGTCGACCAAAYAGTGTATAAAGAACCATTGAGCTAAGTTCTTTCAAAAAAWTTATAAAATGGCATAGTGATATCGAAATTAGTATTTGCAGTAATAATTACAATTTGGATAACACAATGATGACATCAAAAAATATTATAAGTTGAAATCCAAACAAATAAAATTAAAAAATGAGCATTTTAATTCAACAATTAACACCACTTTAATTCTTTGACCTTAATGTCTAACTATTCAGAACATTTCTAACCCAACACAATGATCATCAACTTCTCTTTCTTTGTTGACACTTGTATCCCCTTCTTGTTTGGCAAGAGCAATGGAAGCTCTTCATAAGTGGTGATATCATAACCATAGTTCTCTCCATCCAAGTAGCTCGATAACTCTTGTCCCCTAGGTGTTGTGGCTATTGTGGGAACTCTTCATTGGTACATTCACATTAATTTTTCCCATATCACGACATACAAACCTGCAATGATCATAATAGAACAAAGGAAATTATGGGCAAAAATCTTAATAATTGATTATATGAACAACACAGAAATGGTTTTGCAATGAATAACTTTGAATATAGATTCTCTTGGTCAAATGATAGAGTATACCTTGTTTGGGGCCTATAAGGCTCTGGTTTTACACACCTATTCGCGACCATGTGCCTCTTCATTTTCTTTCCAAATATCAGTTTGACACTCACATATTTCTTCATATTTAAGCCAAAGTGTGCTACTTGTTCTAAGTTCACCATCCTCCTCAAGTGCTCTATGCAATATCAAAATATTTCCTCGACGACTATAAGACGTCTCCCCAGGTTCACCATCCTCTCCATGTGCTATATGCAATATCAAAAATTTTCATCGACTACTATAAGAAGTCTCCCCACAAACAATCCTCGAAAATTTTCAAATTTAATTAGCTTGCCATTATCCATGCATTAACTGAGTCGTGAAAAATAGTATGTAATTATATTGGAATTAATTTCACTCCGATGATTATGAAAAATAGTATTTAATTAATGATATTGGACTATTTTTATATGATTTGATTTGTTATTATTTTAAGTTAATATTTTTATTTTTTAATTTAAAATGAAATGATATTTAAAATTAAATAATTTTAATTTTTAATTAATCATTAAAATTAAATTAACAATATCATTTAATTTAAAAATAA
>JASDQU010373909.1:126226-140770 GCA_032191745.1 Picea mariana | reverse complement strand
AATCAAGCATAACTCCAAACATGTTGAGCCTCTTCTTTGATGGATCCAAGTATAATGAAGGAGAAGGTGTTGGTTTCATCCTAAAATATCCTAAATGCAAGAAAACTATTATAACATGTAGACTTGAATTCTAGTGCACTAACAATACTACTGAGAATAAGGCTCTCATCCAAGGATTAAGAAAAACAATAGATCTTGAAGTCAAATTGATAAAGGTGTTTATAGATTATGAAATTATGATTAGATAGGTTATAAATACTATCTATTGCATATCCAACCATATCAAACACTACCAGCAAGATGTGTGGGATTTAATAATGAATTTCAAAGATTTTAACATTATTCATGTGCCTCATTCTTTTAAGTATGATGCACATTTATTTGCAAATGTCACATCTAATTAATTCATTCTGAAGTAATAATTCCTAACACATTCTCTATAGAATTATTATATAGGACATCAATACCTAATAACATATTCAATTGGAGAGTATTTGATAATGATAGAAAAATCATCAACTTAGTCCATATGAAAGATACCTTTAAGGACTCAACCATTGATGAAGATCAACATGAGCAAAATTTGAATGTTCAAATGTAAGTTCCTCTAGGATAAACAATCAAAGAATATAAGGTTTGGACCAATACCATTCCCAGGACTGTGGTGAGACTTGAGAAGATTTATGACCTATAGGACAAGTTCAAGAAGGTCACCAGCTACAAGACCAACAACTCAGCCATGTAGTATGAAGTCATCAATTTGGGAACTAATGACCACCCGCATACTGCAAATGTTGGTACCAATTGTTCCCCACAATAAAAACAATATTTTATTAAATTTTTTAAGGATTAAAAAGATGTATTTGTGTGGACATATTATGGCCTCAATACTTTTGATACTAGAATTATAAATTCTTGAGGTCATTTTAGACCTTGTTAAATTCCAGGAACCAAGGTGATAGTGCCTTACCATGTGGTAAGGAATATTCTTGTATAGAAAGACCTAGGGGATAAAATGGCCTATTGGATGACAACCTTGCAGGAGTATGATTTATAAATTAAACCTGTGAAAATTTTTAACAGACAAGGGATATGAAATCCTGCCACTAACTTTTAAGAAAGCATTAATAGTGAGGAAATAATATACGAAGAGGGGACCTTAATCAAAGAACACATATGCTATGTCCCTATCACCTCATAATCCTAGAACTACGAAATGAAGTATTACTTAAATCATGGATATGATCCTCACTATATATATCCAAGAAATCAAAAGGCCCTCGAGATTAAATATTCCAAGTATGCACTTGTTAATGGGATCCTCTTCACAAGGAACCATGATGATGTACTTCTTAGATTCTTGGAAAAGTTGGATGCATATAGAGTCCTATTAGAGCTTCATGATGGTACTGTTGGAGGACATTTATGAGACGATACAATAGCACATAAGATCCTTATATCAATTTATTATTGGCCCACAATGTTCAAGGATGTACATGCATATGCTAGATGATGTGAGGTATGTCAAAATTCAGCTAGAAGAGAAAGGAAACATGGATTCTTGTTGCAACCTATCATAGTAGACTACCAATTTTAATAGTGGGGTCTGGACATAATAAGGGAAATTAATCCCAAATTATTCCATCTTCACAAATAAATATTATTAGCAACTGAAAATTTCACTCGTTGGAAAAGATCTATCTCTCTTAAGGTGGTAAATAAGAATCAGGTGATATTTTTCCTCAACTCCCACATAGTAACTAGGTTTGGTGTTCCTCAATATTTTGTCTTTGATAATGAAAAATACTTTTGTTCATTGAAATTAACTGAATATGCATTGGAAAATAACATCAAGTTGAAATATGTAGCAAATTATTATCCCCGAGGTAATGGTCTAGCAGAGTCAATTACAATCCTCTCCTAATCACGATGTTACTCTCATAATAATTTTAGGTGATTACATAAAGGAAAAATATGACTCTATAGGTACCTTTCTAGGTATCATCGATGATCCCCAACCACTTAACATTTAAATTATAACCTATCCATTCCTTGAAGAAAATCACCCATGAAGATCAGATCCAAGGAAAGACAAGTGGATGCAGGATCCTAGAAAGAAATTTTTGCAGGTCTATCACTTTGATCCCATTGCGTAGTACAAAAAAGGTTGGGGATCATGTAAGAGAAAGAGAGGATTGAAATTATGTTATAATTGCAGAAGACCAGGATATCTTTCTAAGGAATTCCCTGGTAGAGGTCCTATTTTCCTTTGTTGTAAGGCTACTAGACATGAATTTTTGGATTGCCCTAGAATGATTGCTAAAGTTGAAAATATGAACATGAGACAAGAAAACCATGAGGAAAGTCAAGAGACTAAGAATATGCCAAAGAACCAGAAAGAATCCAAGGCTATATTATTGCATATGAAAGAAACACTGAATGGTCATAGAGACATCAGTTTATCAGAGATCTTAAAAGAGAAAGAGTGCATAGAAACAAGAATAGGAGACTTCGACATAGACTGTGTATTGAATGCAAAAACACAGGTGAACATAATGACAGAAAGTACTTTGGAAATCTTAGGAAAGCCTGTTATGATTCCTTCATTGCGAGGAATAGGATTGTTTAAAGGAAATACGATAACCCTATGTGGAAGACTTACTCATGTACATATGAGTGCTTATGGAGCATCGACAAAAGAAGAATTCGAGGTCATTAAGTTTGTTGAGAACAACCCTCCTTTTTCACTTTTGTTAGGAAAGACTTGGATTGAGAGAGATCGGATCCAAAGGAAAGAAGAAGAGGAAGCCATAGAACAGAAAAAGAAAGAATTAAGGGATTTCATGGCTAGAAAAATAGCGAGACTAATACAAGAACAAGAGGAAAAGTCGAAGAAACTGAGGGTTAGAGACTCAGCTGTCGATGTCGAAAGAACACAAGAAGGATTAAAGAACTTATCCATGTAGGAGAGTAGAGAACCTACTCCAGAAATAGTAAGAGAAGAAGTATTATCATCGAACCTTGTGAAATATCCTCAGAAGTGAGAAGTTACTATGCTAAGAAAACTTAAGAACAATAATGGAAAGAGGAATCCAGAGATGCAAATCACATAGAAGAAAGAAAGAAAGCTCAGTGAGAAGAAAGCAAAGCTAGAAAAATTGCAAGTGGTTCCAGAGAGGACTTCGCAAAAGGAAAGTTTGCAGAACTTGAACCTCGCCAGAATAGTAGAACAACACTGACTGGAACTTCACCACGGTGAAGCAATATGACCATTGGAGGTTTCCTGACCATTAGAACGACGCTCTATAACAGATAGAAACGTAGTTATTTCCAGAACGTTCACCATTGGACTGTTGGAACCACGCCATAACGGATGGAATTGTATTGATTGAGGCATTCCTGTCTGTTGGAGGAGTCTGTTATGACATTTTCTATTTATCCCTTCGAGTGTTCCACCGAGGACACTTTCACGAATTTTTATTATCTGATCCCATACAGAACTAATTGCTTTCGCACAGTGATTATTGAGACCTCACCACATGTTCTTCTTACCTTGAGCATTTGTTCAGCTGTTTGAAACATTTGATCACGAGCATGCATGTTGAGGGACCTTGGCGCATTAGAAAGAATCAAGGCATTGGGTTCAGAATGTAAGCTACTCAGCAACCGTAGTGCATAGACCTATGAGCACCTTGCAGAGGATCCAGAACTAAGGACATTGGAGTCACAACTCCAGGAAGCAAAGCAACAAAAAATGATAGTAAAAGCGCAACTGAAACTACTTTCAATAGTTGAGAAGATGAAAAGATCACAGGAACAACACGCAGTTTAGCAACAGGTCCATGCCATCCAAAGTAAATTCATGGAAGTGACCCAGAGACTCTAGCTAATATAGGACAAAGCCTGCACACGTTTTGAGGAGATCAAGGGATAAGGAGCACAACTAGAACAAGTAGTCGCCTTGGTGGAACAACTCTTGGAAGGACTTGTCACTGAGACAATCATTCAGGAATTCGTCGAGCAGGAGGCTCTGGCGAAGAAGCAAGTTGAGGTAGCTCGTGCCAATATCGAGGCCTTTGAACCAAAGTTTCCCAAATCAGAGTGACTCGGGACAAGTCACAGGTGAGTGTTGGGGGCATGTTGGCCCTCGACCAAGTTTTGTAGAACCTTGGTCCTATTTGACCATTATTGGGACTTCGACAGGTAGGTCGAAGACGGAGCACACGGGCGAAGCAGAGATCGCGGGATCTCACCCCCTTTTTACAGGCTTTTTGGGTTTAGGGTTTATGTAACGGGTATGGGATGTCAGCCCATGTGTATTACCCATGTTTAGGCCCCTTTTTTAATGTATAAATAAGTAGCTAGGTGATGTAAGAAGGAGTCAATTTTAAGCCAGTGAGCTAAGTGAGATTGATTGTAAGAATCGTGTGTGCAGATTTTGTAAGAAGGATTTGCGTTATGACCTAACCTGGGGAAGGAGGATCTGGAGAGGTGATCACATATATGATGTCCTATGTAGATTTGGTTTTGTGGCTCTTTGCATTGAAAGAAGATAATAGAGAAGAAGAAGAGTTGGTGGACGTAGCCCCACGCTAGGGGTGAACCATGTATATCTTGTGTTGTGATTGCTTTGTGTTATTGATGTGATTTATGCTTAGTGATAAATATTTATGTATATTAGATGCATCTGATGTAGTATCTTAGTGCTTAGTGATATGAATAAATTCTAGGTCTGATCTATTCCTATGTGCTAAGTGCTTGGATGTGTTAGATCTCGTTGAATACTGCGTTGTTTTGTAATTAGGGCTTTACCTACAAAGTGGATAAAGGGTTAAAGACTAATGAATTTTAACTTCTAAGTGATCTGTTAAGTGTTGTGATCACAAATCTGTGTCCCAGCTAGGTTGTAGACACTTGATTCCTACAACCCCCCTGCCTATACATCTGGTGAGACTTCATCTTCTTCGCAGGTGTTGACGAAAGGGTTGATAGTTAGGGTTTTGTTGGTGCATTGTTGAAGTGTTGAACCCTGGGTCTGTCCTTGTGCCAACAATGACCGAGATCAAGTTTGATCTTGAGATCGATGACTGAGATTCACTTAAATAAATTTAAAAAATTGTAAGGTTCAAGTGTTTGGAAGGTTGATAAAATCAATGACCGAGATACAATTTTGACATTTGGAGGTTAAAGGAGATTGATGATCTGGATTATCCTAGTCTGAGATCAAAATTTTCTAAGTGTGAGGCTTGGCAATAGAATTTGTCGATGGTTAGATCTGCTAGTTTGGTGAAGTGTTGGAAATTTTCCCAGAGAAAATGTTGAGGGATGAAAACCAATGGATGGGAATTGACAGATTTGGATGAACTTGATATAATCAATGACCAAGATTCATTTAAGGGGCTATGAAATAGATGAGATTGACAGTCTAGATCAATTGGAGAAATGCTGAAAAAATTCTTAGTGTTAAAGTTCACCAAGAGATATACCTGATGGTCGATGGTTGGGTCGGCTGAAAGGGATAAGAATGTGATTAGGCCATAAGACATATCTGACTTATGATGGTTGATGGTCTGGAGTTGGTCGAATCCACCAAAGTGTTTTCAATCACCGATGGTCGATGGTTAGTGGTTGAGTGTCATCCGATTTGACGAAGTGTCTCAAATGAGAAAAAAAAGCCACCGATGGCCAATGGGTCAGTGGTAGGAGGTCAACCAAATTCAGTGAAGTATTTCAAATCATGCAAGAGAAGTTTTCGATGACTGACGCATCCATGATTGGGCGTTAGCCGATTCAACAAAGTGTTCGGTCGTCCAAGATAATCGATTGATGGTCGATGGGGGAAAGAGGATGATGATGTCATAATACATGTTTCATGCAATGTCAACATCCACATTTCATGTCAAATCACCCAAGTTGACACCTCAGGATGATCTACCATGTCGCGACAACATCCATGTGTCATGCCATGTCACCAACTACCATATCAACCAATAGAAGTGGCCAATGATTGATGGTCAAGTCAGATAATTTGGGAAAGTGCATTCAAAAATCATAGGGGATCACCGATAGGGGATAGTCGATGGTCGAATCAACCAATTTAGGAGTTGTGCATAAATTGGTCGTCAAGGAGTTGGGCCAATGACCGACGATCAAATCGATAGTTTGGGAAAATCATTTTGTGCATCCAAAGGAAAGTTTCGATCATCAATGGCCAATAGAGTCAGATCGAAAAATTTTGTTTCTCTTGATTTGAGATCAATGGTTCAAAGTTAAAGGGCTATTATAATAGTAAAGCAATAAATTTTGTATGAAAGTTTCTGGATTTTTCAAAATTTCAATGGTCGTTAACTTGTAGGGAATTTTTGAGGCCCTAAACGACATTTTTAGCAATTCAAAACCCACAAGAATAGAGTGTACCAAGGTACATTGTGTCTCTACAACTCAAATAAAATAACTCGGAGAGATCTATCCAATGAGCTAAATGGTTTACAAATTGGAGCTCGTATGGGAAAGTTATAGCCAAAAGAATGAGGGTAACATTTTGGCACTAGTTTTACTTCCAGAGGGAATAACTCCATGCTCGGAAGTCCATTTGGGGCACATGAGAAGTTGATGGAAATATTATGACCCATATAAGCCAGTGGTGGATTTAGATTTTGGTTATGGGTACCTTAAAATTTGTAAGAAAAGAAATAAGACACGTGTAGCATATAGGGGTAAATTGGGTAAAACAACCTAAAATTCTTCGGACCATAAATTTCATCTCGAAGATCGGATTTGTGAAAACGAATAGTCATTGAAAAGGTATTTAGGATTAAAAGACACATTTAAACCCAAAATATTTATTTTGGAAATGAAAATCCTTAGAAATTAATAAATATATTTTTGTAGCAGTAAAAGAGTGGAAAATTGCAGCATGTAGATGTTGTAACTTTTCACTTAGAACTCATATTGAGGCATGAGTACAATCGTTGGAAAGTTGTTTAATATAGGATTGTAATGTTTCCTTCATAAATTGATGAAGAAATAACCTATATTATAATGGATGGAATGTGTTATGGTATGCATGTTTCTAACAATAATTATTACATGCAATTGTCTTGCAGAATTAGAGGTACAGGAATAAAATTTAGTTCTTATATGAGGACTGGAGTTATGCATGATGCTTAGGGATATTATAGACATGAGGAAGAGGTCATAGGTATGCATGTCAACATGGGGAATGTTTAGACAATGTCAAATGGAAGAAGGGATAGGCATGAGCTTGTCACTATGAGAATCCTACATAGAGAAGTGCAGAGCTACAGGGTTAATAATGAAAGAATCATGAAGGCTCATGAAGAGATACTTCAAAGTTTGAATATGTTGCACAAGCAAGTAAAGAAAGATTTTGGAACTAAGAAAGAAGCTAATTCTAGACAAGTGTCAACATATATATCCCACATAAAAATGGATGATCATGGAAATGATAGGTAGTTAAGAAGCATGAGAAGATGCCATCATTATCCAAAGTAGTCCACTAGAAGGATTCATGTAGGTTTAGGGCCAGAGAGCATCCCAAGTGTGTCTCATGTTCGTAGGAAAAGGAGAAGGTATGAGGAAAACATCTTGCAAGGTGAACTCAGGAAAATTGAGCCACCAACTTCCAATGGTGAGCACATGAAAGGAGAAGAGGTCGAGGCCTAACTATTGGAAATGAAGAAATAGTTCTAGTTGCATGATTACCCCTCTTGGGTAGAAGTTATAATTTCCACCTACCACTTGCAAGGAAAGGAAACCATGTGGTAGGATCAACTTAAGCAAACCAATAAACTTGATGAGAAGATAATCTCATGGAGATAGTTCAAAGGATATTTCTAAGAGAAATATTTTTCCGGGCATTACTATGAAAGGAAGATGAAAGAATTCTTTGAATTCAAGTTGGTAACCATGACAATGGAGGAATATGAGAAGAGGTTATTTGAATTGTTGAAGTATGTTGAATTCATCAATGATGATAAATTGAAAATCCAAAGGTTTATAAGTGGGTTACCATCCTTATATAGTGACAAGATTCAATATGAAAACCCCAAAACCTTGGAATAAACCATAAGGAGAGAAAGGCTTGTTTATGAGCAAAGTAAATTAAGGCCACTTTTCCAAAAATCTTGGAATGACAAGATGAAAGGGGAAAATGATCAAAGGTGGAAAGGTGGAAAGGTTTTAATCCACCATTTTTCAGAAATAATTCCCAAACAAATCAGCAAGGTCAGTCAGACCAAAATGAACACAAGAATGCATATTCGTTTGGGAAGAGGCCAAAGAAAAATTCAGTACAATGTTGGAGATGTGAGGGAAATCATTTATATAGGGATTGCCCTCACAAAGGAGAAAGAATGAGGACTGACCAAAACATTCAGAAGGTTGAAACATTGGAAGACATGGGAGGAAGCATGCCAAGGATTTATGCAATCTAGGACAACAAACAAGCTAAATATCAATCCCCAATGATTGAAGTGGAAGGTAAGATTGATAACAAGCCCATAAAAAATTTGATTGATTTTGTAGCTAGTCATAGTTACATAAATGATAACATTGTTGAAATATTTCACTTGCAAAGAAGTAAGCATGATAAATCTTGGTTATTTTAGTTAGCCATAGGAGCTAAGAGAAAAATCAATGAGTTGGTTAAAGATTGTCAAATAAACATGAATTGGATCAATACAAAGGTATATGTAAACATCATACCATTGGATTCATATGATTGTCTAATTGGCATTGATTGTTTGGAAAAACACTATGATATCCTAGATTGTTACAACAAGACAATCAAATGTCTTGTTGAAGAAGGGAAACAAGGAAATATTTAAGGAATTCCAAGAGTTGTAGCTATTACAAAGATTTCAGATATGCAGTTAAAGAAGAGTTTTAGGAAGTGTTGTCATATTTTTGCATCCCATATGGAAGTGGAATCCAAAGACAAAGTGGCAAGCATTGAGGACCATCTGGTCTTGAAGGATTTTGAAGATGTTTTTAGATAAATCTTAGGATTTCCACCAAAGAGAGACATTGATTTATCTATAGATTTGGTGCGAGGAGTTTCCTTAGTTTCCAATACACCTTACAGAATGGGCACACCAAAATTGAAGGAGTTGCAAATGCAGCTTGAAGAGTTGTTAAAGAAGGGGTATATACACCCAAGTGTGTCACCTTGGGGAGCCCCAATTCTTTTTGTGAAGAAGAAATGTGGAACCTTAAGGATGTGTACTGATTTCAGACAACTTAATAAGGTCACCATAAAGAACAAATATCCTTTACTAAGAATTGATGATTTTTTTTATCAGCTGAAGGGTGCAAGAATATTTTCGAAGATTGACTTGAGATCAAGTTATCATCAAGTAAGGATAAAATAGGAAGACATCAACAAGACCACATTCAATACAATATATAGGAATTATGAATTCACAATAGTGCCATTTGGACTATCAAATGCCCCAACAATTGTTATTTGTTTGATGAATGGAGTGTTCAGGGAGTACTTGGACAAGTTTGTAATTGTGTTCGTAGATGATATACTCATCTACTCTAAGTTAGAGGAGGAACATGAGAAACATTTAAGAATGGTGTTACAAGTTTTAAGAGAGAATAAATTGTATGCTAATCTAAGTAAGTGCATCTTTTATCAAAAGAAGATTCACTACCCGGGGCATATAATTTCAGCAGATGGGATAACAACGGATCCTGAGAAGATAGAGGATATTAGAGGATGAAAAATGCCAACGAATGTGACACAGTTCATATCATCATGGGTATTTATGGTTATTAATTAATATTCATAAAAGGGTTCTCAAAGATTGCAAGTCCAATCACTTATTTTCAAAAGAAGGGAGTGAAATTTGAATGGACTTTCAAGTGTGAAGAGAGTTTTCAATAGTTGAAGAAAATATTGACAAGTGCACTAGTTTTGAAGATTGCAAATCCAGATGAATATTTTGTTGGTTGTAGTAATGTGTGCAAGGAACGACTTGGTGGAGTTCTCAGTTAAAAGGATCATGTGGTATGCTATGAGTCCAAAAAATTGAAAAAGAATGAAAGAAGTTATGCTACCCATGATCTAGAGTTAGTAGAAATTGTGCATGCATTAAAAATATGGAGACATTCCCTTATGGGTAATAAATTTGAGCTAAGGATGTATCATTGTGGTATGAAACATTTGTTTGGACAACCAGCACTAAATGCCAGACAAACTCGATGGATGGAATTTTTGAGTGAATATGACTTCAAAATTAAGCATATAAAATGAAAGGAAAATCAAGTGGCTGATGCACTCAACAAGAGAGCTCATGAAGTGCATATTTTAGATATCATCATGTACAAGAATAATATGAAAGATCAAATTATTACAACAAAAAATTCAGATAAGCAATATCTAAAAGTAAAAGAAACATTACAACAAGGTAATTTTCAGCAGAAATTTAATTATTATGAGCTGAAAGAAGATGGAATTCTCATGTAGAAGGGAAAAGTATATGTGATGAATTCTAGTGAGCTAAAAGATACAGTTCTGAAGGAAATGTGTAGTGTGACATATGTTGGGAACCTAGGATATCATAAAACAATTTCAGTTGTAAGAATCCAAAACGTTTGGATGAGAATGAAAAAGGAACTGGATAATTACATAGTCAGATGTATAGAATGTCAAAAAGTGAAGACAAAGCATATACATCGAGCAGGTTTTCTACAACACATTTTATTCCAATAAATACTACACATAAGGAAACAAATATTGCAGAGTTATATATGAAATAATTTGCTAGGCTACATGGAGTGCTTAAGGAAATAGTTTAAGATAGAGATCCAAAGTTTACTTCAAATTTTTGGAAAGGTTTGTTCAAAGGATTTGGAACAAATCTAAACCTTAGTACAATGTATAGCCCAAAGTAAGATGGGAAAACAAAAAGGACCAACATGATAATTTAGGACATGCTTAGAATGTATGTGATGGATCAACCTCAAAGTGGGAAGATTATATTCATTTAGTTGAATTGGCCTTTAATAATGGGTATAGAGCCTCCTTTAAAATGAGTCTGTTTGAAGAATTGTATGGAAAAAAGTGTAACACACCAGTGAGTTGGGATAATCCAATAGATAGAGTAGTTGTTGGGCCAAAATTGTTAATGGAAATGGAAGTGAAAATGGCAAAGATAAAGAATAATTTAAAGGTTGCCCGGGATAGGTAGAAACGTTATGCAGACAAGAATAGAGTGTTTAGAAATTTTAAAGTGGGCAAACATGTGTTCTTAAAAGTGAAGGAAAAGAGAAGTTCACTAATATTAGAAAATTTCCCAAAGTTGGAAGCAAGATATTGTGGACCTTTTGAAATATTAGAAAAGATAGGGCTAGTTGCATACATGCTAACATTTCCTGCATCCATGAGAGTGCATAATGTATTTCATGTATCAGTATTAAATAAATATGTGCCTAATCCTAACCACATAATTGATTGTAATGTGATCCAGGTGGAGTAGAAAGGGGGTTTATGGGTGGAACTAGTATGCATCCTGAACTAGAAAGTCAAAGTGCCTAGGAACAAAGCCATATAGATGGTAAAGGCTCAATGGACCTGCTATGGTCCTGAAGATGCTACATGGGAGCATGGAGAAAACGTGTAGGAAGAATACCCATGCGGGAGATGGAAATTGAAGAACAAGATTGTCAGACCTGAAGAGTGAACTCTTGTGTGAGTTTCACTAAAACAACAAGTGTTGTTGTTGGTTTGCTGGTAGTTTTCCTAGCTGCAAGTTCCCTTGAGTTCCCAGCTGAGATATTCCTTCTTATCTATCCCAGTGAGACCTTGATAAATGAATGGGATGCCCAAGGGACTGTGATCATTGAAGGGGTACATTCCTTGGGTTGGGTAGGGCAAGAGGAAGAGAGATGGTGGAAAAATTGGGATAGTTGTAGGAAGATATCAATGGGTTGTGAGTCTTATGAGAGACTTCCCTCTTTTGTGGATTACTATCCTTAGATCAGGGGTGACTAGTTGTTGATATTTGGAACAATCAGTCTATGTTTGGGTGGAATGCCCATTCCAAGAAAATGGTTTCACAACTCTTGTTTAAAGATAAGTGTTTTATCTCATTGTTGTGTTATTTAAATGTATTATTGTTGTGCATAAAATCTTTGTAAATGATAATGATTTATATGTTGTTATAATGAGATGTTTAGATGCATTTCATGTTTATTATTAATGTGTTGTATATGCTTCTATTTTATGTTTGTAGACAATAGCTAAATTTGATTTAATTCGTAGATGAGATCTATAGGGAATTAGTTAATTCTAAATGAATTAGTTTAGCTAGCATAAATTTCATTTTTATGAGTATTCTACACCGATATGTCCCTCGGTTGGACTGGGGGACATTAAAGATTATAAAAATATGATGTCTTCTACTAAATGGTGGTGGTGGTTTAAGGTATACCACAAACTATGGAATTTGGCTCTAAGGCTCAATGTTTCCTAGAACATTTCCTAAGTTAGCTAGAATGTGGAAGTTTATTTTTTCTGCTAATTGGTAGTGATCTCAAATGTTGGTTTAAAGATGACCATAAACTGTTCATTAATAGAAGTTGAAAGTACTCTACTAAATGGAGCTTTAATGAAAACCACAAACTGTTGTATAGAAAATGTTGTAAGTATTATACTAAGTGGTGGTTTAAGGAAAACCAAAAATCAATCTAGCGGTTTTGGGATGGCCACAAACCAAATCATGCTTTCTCTCTATTATTAAATTGATAAGACTTCAAAACTTGAAGCCTGACTGTCAATTGTTGATGTTATTCCACCCTATTAGGTGCAAGGTGAGAAGATTCAAATATTTCCATTGTAATATGTGTCAATAATCGAGAATGAATTCACCAATATGACTAATATATCTTCTTGACTGTTAATGACCATTTCCAAGAAGTGATCCACCCATAGTGGTTATCTACTGTTCTAGATTTCTTACTTTTGAAATATTTCTCTAAATGATTATTATTATTTCCACAATTCTCACAAGGATGAAGATAAAAAAGTTTATTTCCCATGTGGCCAACTCGATGAAAAATTTTGCATTTAGGAATTTTCTCTTGAACTGGAGGAGGTGAATATGAATTCTCTTGAAGAAATCCATCACTTTGGATCTAGATTAGTTTGTTATAATATGGAATATGAAAGGTGACTTCCTTTTCATATCCAATACCTGTTATATTCTTATTGTTCATAATTAATTCCCAAGGTCCGATTATTGGCTTGGAAAAATTAAGTTGATCTTTATCTGCAGTTATATTTGAATCTGGCTCACCGAGTTCCTTTTGCATTGACTTTTGATTTGGATCATCATAATAATTTTAGAAAAGAGGGTTGTTCTAAAAAAAATAGATCATAATGTTGAAGATTCTTTCATTCAAGTTCATCATGAAGAAGTCGATTCTAAGTTTTCATTGTGATTGAATCCACAAATTTAATTGAATCCATGTCTGATAGTTTTCAATGTGATTGAAAATGACTAATTTTTTATTAAAGATATGGGAATGTGAAATGCTTGAGAAATTTATAAAAATAGGAAACTCTAATCACCTAGCAAACAAAAAAATAAGACAAAATCAAGATCATATTACATCCAAAAGAAAGTGACGTGAGAAATTCAACCAAAGATTCATTGCTTTGAGGTTTATCCATAGGTACTCTTATGGGTGCACGAGAATGATTAGTATACTAGAGAAATTCCAAGGTTTTATGCAAAGAGACTCATGCTATGGTTTTCATTGAGAAATACATGCCAATTCATAGAGGATTTTCGAAGAGGAAGAAATTTCAAACATGCATGAGATATCAAAGATGTTTCTGAGCATGGGAAAGACTTGAAGATAGAGGGAAAATATTGTATATTAAGGTTTTTGAGCTACAATGGAAAAATAGCAGATGATGGGCACATACTAGTAGGTAGAGGGGCATAGAGAGACATTTCTGCATATTGGAAATAAAATATAATGTCTAGACAAGTAGGGGTAGACCTCGGGGGATATGCACACAAGAATAATTTCCTTGGAGCACTAACATAGCTCAATTCATGCATTAATAACTATAGTCTATAATACCATTGTAGTTTGTTAGAAAGAGAAATTAGAGATAAGTGTAAGTGCATATTATTCATTGATATGATACATCTATAAATACATTGATGTGACATTTGGATCCATCTTCCAAGAGCTCTCTTGGACTTCTAATGACAGTTTTTTTTTTTTTGTTAGTTTTTTCGTGACATGTGGGACTAACCTGTGGTTAAGAAACCATGACTCAGGGGCATCTAAGCTATCAAAATCACCCGGGGATCGCACCCGGCCCGAGCCAGACCAACCCTTAACATGGATTGATTTTTTGTCCCCACAGGTTTCTAACTGGTGACTTTAACATCACAGAGTGTCCTACACCTCGGGGACCGGACTTCTAATGACCATTACTATCACTTGATGTTTTACATTCCTTCAAGTGTGTAATCCTAATAGATTACATTTCCAACA